>CM076572.1:1166003882-1166229361 GCA_034641835.2 Pinus albicaulis
CAAGCGAGCGTGCCAAGATGATATGGGAAGCACACTACAGTCGAGTCGCTGGGCATTTCGTGGTCGAGAAAACAGTAGCAATCCTGCAGAAGTATTTCTATTGGCCGAACCTTCGAAAGGATGTCGAGAAGCACATCAGATCCTGCACTGCTTGTGCCATTGCCAAACCGACCATCAAGAAGCAAGGCCTATATACTCCAATACCTACCCCTAGTCGACCGTGGGAATCCATCTCCATGGATTACATGTCGGGCCTGCCTTCTACTAAGAATGGAAATGACTGTGTTTTCGTGGTCGTTGACATATTCTCGAAGATGGCCATCATGGCGGTCTGTAAGAAGAATATCACAGCAGAAGCCACTGCTAAACTCTTCTTTGAACGAGTGTGGGTGCACTTTGGGATCCCACAGTCTATCATATCAGATCGAGATAGCAGGTTCTTCAGCACATTTTGGTCCAGCCTCTGGTCAATGTTGGACACAAAGCTCACCAAGTCCACAGCTTTCCATCCCCAAACAGATGGCCAGACAGAGGTCGTCAACAGAATGATTGTACACATTCTGCGCATGTACAACTCAAAGCATTCACGCACATGGGACGAGAGCCTCCCCTATGTACAACACAGTTATAACCGGGCTCTCCACAGTTCAATTGGCCATAGCCCCTTTCAGGTGGGCTTGGGATTCCAACCACTATGTCCCATTGACATAGCCATGCCGTTTGCAGCTGCTCATGCCGATTCAGCTCATGTCCAGTCTGAAGTTGACAAAGCAAGTAGCTTCATCGAGCGCATTCAACACATCCGCCAACAGGTTCATGATATATTGGACAGAGCCAATGCGAAGTACAAGCAGCGCCATGATCAACACCGGGTGCCACACAACTTCCAGGTGGGCGATAAAGTATGGCTGCATTTGCAGAAGGAGCGCCTCACTGGACCTCACCGCAAGCTTCGCCCACTCCGATACGGGCCGTACACCATCACCAAGGCTGTAGGGAACAATGCTTTCGAGCTTAGTATTCCACCATTCCTTGTTCTGCACCCAGTCTTCAATGTGGATCGCTCGTCTCGCTTTCACCTCTACCGGACACCCCTGACATTGCAACAACTCACACCAATGTAGTTAAACTCAGACCGCATGGAATGTGCCACCACGTATTGTATCATGGACATGCAAATCAAGAACACTCGTCATCAAAGATATCCAATCGTATTTCCAAGTTGTCAAACGTCAACTCTTTACTCCGTTGAAAGTGGTTCACCAGTATTCAAGTTCACAGAACTTCATCTCATGGAGGAACTTAACGCAATGGGGACCATTGCTTCCTAAGGGGGGAGGAATGATCCAGGTGGATATTGGTGGCCACCCGCCTATTCCACTTGGGCCCCCCCACTCCGATACGGGCCGTACACCATCACCAAGGCTGTAGGTAACAATGCCTTCGAGCTTAGTATTCCACCATTCCTTGGTCCGCACCCAGTCTTCAATGTGGATCGCCTTCGTCCTTACTTTCCACCTCTGCTGGACACCTCGGACATTGCAGAACAACTCACACCAACAGAGTTAAACCCAGACTGCATGGAACAGGCCACCACAGATTGTATCATGGACATGCAAATCAAGAACACTCGTCAACAGCAGATCCAACTGTATCGGGTTGTCAAAGCCGGCCAACTCCTGCACCAAGGAAAGTGGTTCACCAGGGACCAAGTTCAGCAGAAATTTCCTCATCTCATGGAGGAACTTAACGCAATGGGGACCATTGCTTCCTAAGGGTGGAGGAATGATCCAGGTGGATATTGGTGGCCACCCGCCTATTCCACTTGGGCCCCCACCATTGTCTCTTTCAGTTTTTCCGTTTTGGCATAACTTACTATTTTTAGCAGTTTTTCGGGTCCCGAACTTCCGGAGCCGTTTTGAGGCCCTAAACGACGTTTTTTGGGTACGAAAGCGCCAGCGAATTTTCTGATAAAATTCGTCCCGACAGCTGTAGTCCTCGGATAGAGCTTTCTAATGATGTATCATATGCGTCAAACGGAGATAGTATGCCAAAGTTACGGCCCTGGGAAGTTGAAACACCAATTTACCCAAACGGGGCCCATAGTTTTGGCGCTTCATCTCCTAGGGTTAGGTTTTTGGGATGTTTAGGGTTCTCATTGAGCTCAAGGTAATAGGCTCTCGCCCCACAGGCAACCAGAGGTCTGAGAGCAACACATCTCCTTCTCAAAGATAGCTACGTAACGTACACAGGCCAAGTCACAACTTCACACACAGGCAGCTTCTGCAACAGCAGCTACGCCCCCCCCCCCCCCCACACGCCTTTTTTTTTGTTTTATTTCCATTGTCTGTAAGCAAATTTCAGTTCTTTGATATTAATGAAATGAAGTGTTATTTCCGCTGCATCTATGTATTTATGGTTATGTGTTTATTCTGTTGCGTTCCTGCATAAATCCGGATCAGGATGTTAGGATATTCCAACACATAGGAAATAGTTAAGAATAGCTTAGTCTAGTGTAGAGTTAGGTAAAGTGTGTTTCTTTACCATGTACATTTGTAACTTATAATCCAACGGTCATGATTTGTAGTGATCTGATGGTTATCTCTCACCTTGGTATTAACGACACTTGATCTGTGGCTTAGCACCCGATTGGTCCATGATCTCTATTTAAAGAGCATGGAGGGTCATTTTTCCGGTAAACATTTATGAGAGAAACATATGTAACTTTTCTTTTTATATTAATAAATTACCTGAAGTGGCTGCGTTGGCTCAAGCCCTGAACTGTTTCCCTCTTTGAGGGTTTTAACCACATGATTATACTGGTGTACTGATTTATGATCTGTTTGTGAGCGGTGACTTTTGGTTCTTGATTGAAGGAACTTACCCTGTAAATTCCTACAATAAATGTTCCTCAAGTTTTTGTGAAAGTTTTTTTTTCCTGGTCATTTGGATGCACCAATAGTTGGTTATAACCAAAGAAACCATCCAACAATGAAATGCAGCTTCATCCAACTACTCTTTGAAGTATATGATCCATTTTTTGCAAAGGTTAATTGTCTTTAGGTGAGACTTTATTCAGGTTTCTAAAGGCACACATAATCTTATTTCCACATAATTTTTCCTGACTGGAACCAAATTTGGCACCCATTTAGAAAATATGAGGGGCACTATGATCTTTGCATCAAATATTTTCTTAACTTCCTTCTCAATTAAATGCAATAGGACATGATTGACCCTTCTTAACATACGCTTAAAAGAATTTTTATATTACTTTACAGGGATAGCATGCTGAATTAAATATTTATCATAAACCTTCAAATATTGATATGCCCATGCAAAAGAATATGTATATTCCTTAAACTGTAATGTTCCTTTTTCAGGAATATTGCCCAGCTGCTGAATAGGAACACTGTATAAGGAAAAATATGCAAATAAAATGTATGCCAATGCTTGGTTCCTCTTTTGTATGTTGTGTGGGACTGATATGTGGGATTTCAGTAGAAACAAATGGGTTTAGATGCACCAAATAGATCTCCCAAAAACTGGTATCAATGAGATATTTCCTTTTCAGACATTAACAATCAACAATATGATCTAAAAAAAAGATTGAATGAAGGTTAATTTACTGGATATGTCACCTCTAAAGAGAGGGTGAGATCTAGAGGCTATCTGGCCCTTTTTAGACTCTGTCTATAGACTCTTGTCGAGAGGTAATATCCCAAAAGGGTTTACTCAGCAGATCATGCTTGAAAAATGCATTTTTTAGGCATGATGGCTTTAGATACCATATAATGTGTATTAGAACGCTCATCAACCAATATAAATAACAAAAACACTCTTTACTCATCTTTTAACATCAGAAAGATGGGGAAAAGCAGCTTTTTATGCACTAAAATAGGTGTATACAGAAATATGCGTAAAATTAAGGGTCGATGTTCTGGAATATGTTAGATTAGGTCAAGAAGGATTCACATGATGAATTTAAAAAAAACAAATGCATTTTTCTAAGTTAAACAGTTCCTCCTTCCCGACTAGTAAAAAAAAACCCTAATTTCCCATGACCTAAATTATGTAGAAAAGTGTTGAAGCATGGGTAGCGTAATTTCTAAAGGGCTTGGCTGATTTTATGCATAAATTTCAGTATTCAGGTTTATAATAAGGTTCATATGGCTTATGCAAAGGAAAACAAATATTTCATAAGGAAAAACCCTGCAAATGAGTTGCTGCAACACATAGAAAAAGATTGCATACTATGACATCGTTATTTTTTAGGAGATTCAGCTACTGTAAGTGAAAAATCATATCTATGACAGATATATGGCTAAAAAATCAGATCCATACCAGTTCTGGAAACTACTCAGTCTTCTCTACAAGATCCCCTTGGGATTCCATCAAAATAATACATGTACAAGTGTAGATCTGACTTTGAAAGCTATAGAATTGTAGAATACTTAGAATTTATGAAGATGACTTTTATTATACATGAAATCATATTTTAAATATCTTATAACAAGAACTACCTTAAAGAATTACAAAGTGAGAGGCAAGCCTCAATCACTTGAGATCTTCTATTGCACAGAAATCAAATTTACATTAAAACCCAATGCAGAAAACGCGGTTCATGAGAGGGACTGAGTAGTAGCTCTAGAGAAATGAATAAAATTCTATAAAATACAAATATGAATACAAAATAATAGAGAGATCCTCTTTCGGGTGGTCACAAGACACCCTCCTTGAGAGAGAACTCCTCCAAAACACTAGATCTCTACAGATCTAGGATACCACTTGCTGCAACTCAAGCAGCTGCAAAACCCTCAATAGGATTAGCACTGCTAATGGAGATGGAGCTTGGTCTTCAACCTAATAGTGGCTCATTTCAGTACAATCTCCTCCAAGAGCTACTCAAGGAAGGAGAGAGGATTCCTAAACAAGAAATCCTCTTCCCTTAGGCTAAACAGCCAAGAGGGCTAGAGTTTCTCAAGCAACCTCTACTTCGAAAATCCTTCAAAAACCTTTCTTGAGCCCTCTCATCCTTTTTATAACTTGAAGAGGTGCAAAAACCCTATACCACTTCAATGGACTTAACCCCTTTCACATTGGATCCCTCTTCTAAAACTACGCTGGTTCTCCAAGGTGGTCCAATTTCTGTTCACACACAAGTGGATTTTGTTACAAAAAGGCCCAAATTTATCCTTTTCCACATTGGGCATGTATTTTTTCTTTGTTTTAAGGAGTTTTTCATGTCCTCCTTTACATTTTATTCATCAAACAATAAGAAAGAACCAAAATGAAGTATTCCTATTAGCTTGGGCTAAATAGGAGTATTACAGTCCTCCCCCTTCAAAATGTTGCTTGTCCTCAAGCAACTACAAGGAAGAACTAGACTTCTCCTTCCCCTTCTGTGGCCTCATCAATGGATCATGTTATCACTATAAAAAAAAAAATCTTTGAAACTTGGTTAGTTATATTTTTTCTTAAGTCTTAGTTTTAGATAGGGTTAGAGTCATTTTAGTATTTCTTGAGGTATAGATCATGGTTAAAGGTCTCATACCATCATTAAACATTGTTTATTAACCTCACTTCACTCTTCACAAGTCTCATGCCATGTTTTACAACTCATTTGTAAATTCTGATTTTAAATTTGGTCGAATAAGCCCAGAAACTACGTTTTCGTAACGCGCTTAGTGTAAAAAGTCCATTTTGCGCTATGAAAACGCTGGTGAATTTGTAGTGAAAAAACCATAATTTGCACACCATGCGCTATAAAATCGGGGACTTTCAGATTTTGTTTTTGAGCTGTCACATCTGTCAAATACAGTTAAATATGTCATCATTAGGCGTCCTTCACGAGTTGTCTACACGCATGCAACCATTCTTTGTCATCATTAGAGGTCATTTGTCATAATTTAGAGGTCATTTATTATTGGTCCTTTCAAATTTCAAACAGTTGGCCGTTCTCATTTGTCTCATGCAACAAAACGTTGCATGCATTCTTAAGTGTTGAGAGAAGTAAAGTCGTGGTGATATTTCTAGATATCAAGCGAGGCAGAACTGTTTCAAAATTTAGGGTATATTATCTATTACTGTGAAGCATGAATTCTTATCAAGCGACGCTGTTAAAATTTTCAAGCAAGGCAGAAAACAAAATGATCGTCAAGCGAGGCAGAGTTCTTATCAAGCGAGGCTGGATTTGTTTCCTGAATGAAATATTATATTCAACAGGAGACTCAAATTTAGTGATTTACTGAAGGCACAGAGTTTTTAGAAGCGTTTTTGCAAATTTTTGAAGATATAGGATTAAAGAGGAAGATGGCTGAGGAGAGAAGAAGCCATAGGTCTGGCCATTTCTTAAGGACTGAACCCGATCGTGTTGAAGCCCTTACAAAGGATAAGTCTATCGAAGTAGCTTTTAAGAAGGTTGGATGTTGGAGGTTTTGTGAAAAAATTCAAGGAGGGCACACTCGAGTTACTAAGGAGTTTGCCATAAATTTCACAGGGTCAAATTCAAAGATTGGATTCCTAAATGTACCAATTTCCCCTGAAGTAATATCAGTTGTAACAGAGATCCCAAGAGGTGAAGACAGGTGGTTTAAAAATTTCAAGTTTGATTTGACACCATGCAAGATCTTTTTGAAACCAGAATTCTTAGAAGTTGACTTGAACAAGGTTGTGCCAAGAAGTTATGTCAGAGACACATTTTCCAATTTTCTCTACAATATTCAAAGATACTTTACTTGCAAGGGTAGATATCATAAGGTATACACCTACCATTTTAAACTCTTGCTTCATTTCACAGGGATGATATCATTGGATTTACCTTTTTGTCTCTTTAGAAGCTTGGCTAAGATGTCTGATAAGGTACAGATGAGAGTTGAATCGTGTGAAACCTATTTATTCCACCATGGCTTAGTCAAATTGATAGTCTTACATGAGCTACAAAAGGAAAATAGAGATTGGGCAGAATTTCTCTTTTTGAGTGGAAGTGGGATAGAAGGAACAACTGCCAGCCCACAATCTAAAACTCCATCGAAGACTACTAGTCCCGTGGAAACAAAGTCTAAGAGATTTGTTAAACTCAAACCCAGGAAAAGTGTGAAAGAACCAATGACATCATTGAATATCCAGAAGACTCCTAAGTCTATACAAAAGAAGAAAACCCTGGTTGAAGAAACAGTTTTAGAATAGTCAACTAGCAAAGCAAATCCAAAGAAGTTGACTAAAAGTCAGAAAATAAAAGAAAAGGGTAAGGTTGTAGTTGTAGAGCAGACAAGAGGTAATTTGGATGACATACTTAAGGCTATTGACATAGAGGAATCTCCCTTAGTGCAAGTATAATTCATCAAATTAGATACAGGGGCCAGCAAATTGAAAAGGTTGAAGACATCTAAAAAGTTAGAATTTGAAGAAGAGGTGGCAGAGTTTATTTTTAAACCCAAAAGACCCTCAACAAGGAAATCTAAGAAGCTCGAACAATCAGATTTGGTGATAGAAAAAATAGAGGAAGAAACTACTACTGTTTTTGGAGAAAATACAAATACATCATCTGCAATGCCTGAAGAAGATAGAAACAGGGTTTTTAAGGTTCAAAAGGAAAAAATCAGCTATGAAGAAGTAAAGAATAAACTCAGGCTTGCAAATAATGAAATCGAGAAATTGAAGAAAAGAGAAAGAATATATGTTGAAGAGAAAGTCAAGTTTGAAAGGATGAAAGGGTTGTGGGAGCTTGAGAGAAATCCAAATCCTAAACTAATTGACAGTCAAGCTCAGTTTTTCATCTGGACACTACCTGCAATCAAGGAAGCCAAGTTCATCGGGATGGTTAACAAAAAATTGAGGGCTAATAACAGAAGGCTCAAGAGGAGAATTTAAGATTTAGAGATAGAGTTAAATCAGTTTGGAGATGAGCTACAGCCTAAACAGTAAGTTTCATTTTTGAAATAAACTTTGAAAGGTTATGTAGTAATGCTCTCATTTTTGAAATTTCTCAGAGTTAATGGTATTGATTATAAGAATGGATCTACCACTTGAAGACTAAGTTTTAAAGGCTTCCAACTTGAAATTTTGACAAAAAATCTGAGCAAGATGAAGACTCAACAGTTTCGTAGTGCGCTACGAAATTGTTGGAGCAGACTCAGCAGTTTCGTACTGCGCTACGAAATTGTTGTAGAATGCAGTTTTATGAATTTTTGCAAATTTTAAAGGAGAAATGGTTCAGTTTTTGAAGCTTTGATGCTGATGGGAGGTGTATATTGAATATTAATGAAGATTCAAAGGGTTTTGGCACATTAAATTGGAGTTAAAAATAGGTTTTCCAAAAGAAAGGTCTGTGCTACGAAAACACAGACAGTTTCGTAGCGCAGCACTATGGCAGTCTCCACATCATTTTTGAAAGGTGACATGTACATAGATGGAAGCTCAGAGCTTTATGACGATACCAAGACATTGGGCACGTGTTTTGAGTTCCATTTATGCAGCAAAAGTTTCAAATTGGAATTTATGAGGCACTCAAGCTACTATACAGGAAACACTATCCTATTTTACAGGGACAGATAAGGAAGAGATAAAGGAAGTCTAACAGCAGGAGGATAGACATGATCATGGTCAAAGACTAGAAGAGGCAGCTGTCAAGTGTTGTTTTAAATATTTAGATTAGGTTGTTTTATTGTAATAAATGATGTTTTAGTCCTAATTGTATTAGGATTCTAAACAGACAGTTCAACTGTCAGTTGTAAATGCAGTTTGTTTTATGATAAGTATTAGGTGTCAAAATTTGAATTCTCCTCAAAGGATGGGAGAGAATCCTAAGATGTAATGAATACTCTATAAAGTGGAGGAAATCAAATAGCAGAGGGTTGGAATTTTTCTGGAACAAGTGTATTGTTTGGTGTTACTTGTAACTCTATTTTTATCTTAATACAGTGGTATCATTTTGTTACTCAGGATTCAGAAAAGGCTATGGATGAGTGATGTGTTATTGTTTCTCCTTTATCTTTTAATTGTAGTGGCATGAGTGTATGTTACTTAGAACTCACTGTGAAGGTGCTCTAACTTCCTTCATATATTCATGGACTGTGTGACCTACTGTTTCACTGTGTTACTGTTGCATCTAAGCCTTAATATGCCCTGACTTCCATATGAATTTGATGTCCATGTTTAGTAAAAACATAAAGTGACCCCATAAACCCAATGTATGATTTTTTATTGTAGTACAACCAATTAATAAATTTAATCCATTTACTCATAGATTTAGCCATCTGACTTTTTTTTGAAAATCATAAAAACTTTGAGATAGCCCTCTTAGGCTGAGGAGGTTAAGTCTCAGCTAAAAGCCTGGTTTGAAATAGTTACTCACGGTCTCATTGATTAGCAACCTATTAAGGCTTGATTTTGAGATAACAGATCCCACCATGGTTGAAAATGGTAAGCAATGAATCTGCCCTCCAATGACCTTCTCTAAGTGCAAGATAGCAAGGGTACATCATGAGAAATGGGAGGTACAAGCGGTGATCTTCTTGTTTCTCCATGGCCTCATCAGGTAGGAATGATGAAGATCATGGGGAAAATTTTTCCCAATGAGTGTCTCCCACACCCATGCTATCATCCAAATAAAAGGAGCCATTCTTGATAGCTCATAGAAACAGTTAATAATCCCCATGATGTGCACTGAGTAGGGGCTACAAGGCTAGAAATGAGGGATGAATATACCCAACTCACACTGTCCCTCTTCCCACTGTTGATGGATGTGGAGTTGTGGATCTTGGGTTGCAAAAATGTGGTCACCATGAAGCCAAAAGGAATTTGAAACTTCATGATCTCCTTCATTGATTTTAGTGAGCCTCCTTACCCACCCTCTTAGGCATATAGTGAACAATTTACCTTCACCACATGTGCTCCAAAAGACATGTGGAATAAGTGCCATATGATGTGCTGGATGGTGACAATAGTCCCTCCCTTGAGACCAACGCTGTCCATCATCTTGCTGCCTCAAGTCATGATATCATAAGTGGCCATCCCACCACTTTCTTGCTGAAATAAGCTTCTTCAAAGCTTGGAAATGATAGAGGAAAATAAGTGTTGGCTGAATGGAGATCAAGCAAAACATGTCTTGCTTTAATTCCTCCCATGTGAGAGGCTCCCCTTCATGATACAAACTCAATACATGACCCTTTATAGAAGATGATACAATGTACCATGCAGCAGCCACAAAAAGTTCCCTCCTCTTCTTGAAATTCAATTGAATATGGGAGAGTGTATTCCCAATGAATACATTCATCCAATGTATCATTCCTCCTCTCCCACATATGCTCCTCATAAAAATAGAAATATCAACAACATAGGGAGAAAGAATAGAATTCATGTTGGCTACCATATGCAACAAATGTGAAGGGCAATGATCCCTCATATGCAACCAATGCAGTTTGGACCTCAACTGCAATAGAGACTGCTAAAAATGTGGTCTTCCAACCACTTGCATGCTGCCCCAATGTCTTCATAAGATTGGAGGAAATAAATGATGGATGAGGCAATGTGAGCATTTCCTCCAAAGAAAAATTCCTCCCCAAGTCCTCCTAGCGAGTGGATATCAACATTGCTCATGGCCTCAAGTAGACCATGCAACCTAAAAGTAAGAATGCTCCTCCTTGGAGCAACATCCTACACATATGTGGTTAAGGGATGCATGTATACATGAGATAAATCAAAATAATCAACACCCTTACCACAAGTTTTGCTCATGAAATGGGAGCAGCTCATAGATGAGCCTCCTTCCATTCTCAAAGAGAAGAGAGAAGACTGTAATAACTCTTCCCAAGAGTCATGTGCATGCATAGCTCCCATGCCAAATGTAGATGTGGGAAGGCTGCTATCCTTCCCCTGCTTTTCCTGCCACAACACAGAAACTGAAATGAGAGCGGGTGTGGATGATGTTGAGAGACTTCTTCTCTCCTCCTTGAGCCTACCCAAGACTCTCAGTGCTGCATCAAGACCTCCCAAGGTCTCCACTTTTCTGAAATCAATGGGCAATGCCTCACCATGTGAAGCATTCACCTCTTCTTGCTGATCAAGTGGCCTTCTTGATGCAATGTCTCCAGGAAATGAGACATCATCTAGTGGTGACTGAATATATGAATGGAGAAAACCCTCCATGCTTCCACTGCGCAATCCAATCACCTCTTTAGGTGCATCAACCTTCTGCAACAGATAGGAATGATATTGGCCCTCTTCCCCATCTTCTCTCAGTATCCTCATGCTTTTGCACCTTCTCCATCTCAAGGGCTTGTGAAATGCAGCCCCTTTGATATCTCCAAGGGAATATATTATTCCTCCCTTACTACTCTTGCACAGTGCAGTGCCACTCTGTTGTTCTAGATCAGCAGCACATAGAAATGTAGATCTCTCCATGCAATGGGCTGAAATGAAAACAGATGAATTCTTGACCATACCTTGGTGAAATGTAGAAGCAAGAAATTCTTCTGAAACTGTGTAGTATTCCTCCATTGAACATGAAGGATGTTCCTCCAAGGTTGTGCCAGCACTGGTACAAGTCTCTACCCCCTCAACCTCCTTGAGATTTTCTTGAATATCCTTCAAGGTCTGGAAAAAGAGTGGGGGAATCTCTCTTTCTATCATTCCTTCTTCTTCTCCTCTTTCTCTCAGCAAGAAAGTGGGGATGTGGCAAAATTTTAAATCATATTGTGTGGTTGAATGCTCACACACATCATAAGAAGTACTGGGTACTCCTTCATCTTCCTGAAACTCTCTAGGAATTTCATTGTAGCTTCTTTTGCTTTGAAACTCCCTTGGAGTTTCACTGCACCCTTCTTCTTCCATTGATTGAACCTCCTTGGAGAGGCCCTTTTCTGATCTGAAAATGAATGAAAGTAGTCTCATCCTCTCTATAATTTTTCTCTTTCTTTCTTGGGCTTGAAAGCCACAGGCTGAGCCAAGAAAGGAGCTTTGATACCACTGTAATGTTCCCTTTTCAGGAATATTTCCCCGCTGCTGAATAGGAACATTGTATAAGGAAAAATATGCCAATACAATGCAGACCAATGCTTGGTTCCTCTTTCGTATGTTGTGTGGGACTGATATGTGGGATTTCAGTAGAAAAAAATGGGTTTAGATGCACTAAACAGATCTCCCACAAACTGGTATCAATAAGATATTTCATTTTCAGACATTAACAATCAAAAATATGATCTAAACCAGATATTGAATGAAAGGGAATTTATTGGATATGTCACCTCTAAAGAGAGGGTGAGATCCAGAGGCTATCTGGCCCTTTTCATACTCTATCTATAGACTCTTGTCGAGAGGTAATATCCCAAAAGGGTTTACTCAGCAGATCATGCCTGAAAAACAAATTTTTCAGGTATGATGGCTTTAGATACAACAAAATGTGTCTGAGAATTCTCAAAAACCAATATAAATAACAACATCACTCTTTACTCAGCTTTTAACATCAGAAAGATGGGGAAAAGCAGCTTTTTATGCACTAAAATAGGTGTATAAAGAAATATACGTAAAATAAAGGGTCAAGTTTCTGGAATATGTTATATTAGGTCAAGAGAGATTCACATGACAAATTTAAGAAAAAAAAAATATGTTTTTCTAAGTTAAACAGTTCCTCCTTCCCGACTAGTCAAGAAAAACCCTGATTTCCATGACCTAAATTATGCAGAAAAGTGCTGAAGCATGGGTAGCATAATTTCTGAAGGGCTTGGCTGATTTTATGCATAAATTTTAGTATGTAGGTTCAGAATAAGATTCATATGGCTTATGCAAAGGAGAACAGACATTTCATAAGGAAAAACCCTACAAACGAGTTGCTGCAACACATAGAAAAAGACTGCAGACTATGATAGTGTTATTTCTGAGGAGATTCAGTTGTTTTAAGTGAAAACTCATATCTATGGCTGAAACATCAGATCCATACCAGATCTGTAAACTACTCAGTCTTCTCTACAAGATCCCCTTGGGATTCCATCGAAATAATACATGTACAAGTGTAGATCTGACTTTGAAAGCTACAAAACTGCAGAATACTCAGAATTTTTGAAGATGAATTTTACTATACATGAAATCAGATCTGAAATAGATTATAACAATAGCTACTTTAAAGAATTAAAAAGTGAGAGGAAAGCCTCAATCAATTGAGATCTTCTATTGCACAGAAATCAAATTTACATTAAACCCCAATGCAAAAAACACAGTTCATGAGAGGGACTGCGTAGTAGCTCTAGAGAAATGAAGAAAATGCTATAAAATAAAGATCTGAATAAAAAATAATAGATATATCTTCTTCCGGGTGGTCGCAAGACACCCTCCTTGAGAGAGAAATCCTCCAAAACACTAGATCTCTGCAGATCTAGGATACCACTTGCTGCAACTCAAGTAGCTGCAAAACCCTCAACAGGATCAGCGCTGCTAATGGATATGGAGCTTGGTCTTCAACCTGATAGTGGCTCATTTCAATACAATCTCCTCCAAGAGCTACTCAAGGAAGGAGGGAGGATTCCTAAACAAGAAATCCTCTTCCCTTAGGCTAAACAGCCAAGAGGGCTAGAGTTTCTCAAGCAACCTCTACTTCGAAAATCCTTCAAAAAAATTTCTTGAGCCCTCTCCTCCTTTTTATAACTTGAAGGGGTGCACAAACCCTAAACCACTTCAATGGACTTAACCCCTTTCACATTGGATCCCTCTTCTAAAACTGTGCTGGTTCTCCAAGGTGGTCCAATTTCTGTTCACACACAAGTGGACATCCTTAATCTTCGTGGTTGGGGCTGCTTTCTCTATGCAACCATCGAGTAGGGCTTGGAGGTTGTCTACCGTTTGCTGGTTGCACAATAGCTTCATGCACGCCTGCAAGAATGGTTTGACCTCATATTCGATTCCACTATTTGGAGCCGATGTCTCGTTTTGAGCCCAATCTTGCAAGGATGCGACAGAGGTCTCCTTCTCCTTCTGGGGGCCCACACCTTCTGGTTCAGTAGCTGCTTTACAGATCAGAGACTCCGTCTCCGCTCTTTCCATAGACCCTTCGATGGCCATACTGCTGCGTGTTATTACATTAACGCTCAGATCCTCTTCACGAGGTTCCACCTTCACTCGTTGTACATTTTGTGTAGGAGTCTGCTATTTTTCCTGTACCTTGGCCATCAGAATCAGGAAATCCTCGATCACATGGTCCAACTGTCTACTATATCTGCAGGTTTTCCGTGTTGGGTTCATGCAGTCTCTTGCAAAGTGACCTATTTCTCGCAATTATAACAGATTAATTGGCCTCTACCCTCTGGCCGGGGACCCTCCTATTCCTACGGGTGATCTAGGTGATGAGGGGTCTGACTGTAACCTATATAGGTTTCCCCCTTCGATCATCAGATCATACGTTCAATAGTTCTGTTCATCATGATCTACAGACCTACAAAACCTACACCATTGCTGTTTTACTTCAGGGATATATACGGCAAGGCGAGGGCAGTGGTTGGTATCGTGCAACCCAACAATGAGGCAGTCATTGCACCATAGCATCGGCCCACTTGGTCCCGCAGCTTCCCTAGGGCACAACGGGCTGGGTCCCCTGGCCTGGATGTAGTCTGATAGCATCAGATAGTTATCTTTAGTGAGGCCATTCACCCTGCATCGTATGCACCATCTTTTGGGGTTGGTCTTCGTCCCTCACTCCTTGCATAGACTCTGAATCTCCATGTGCATTGCTTCTAGCTGGCCTTGTATCTGCTGTACTCCTAACTGGGTATCATCTCTTGGTGCAACTTCCAGTTTCATGGCAACCTCCAGGGCCTTCTCCTGTGTTTCAATGGCTTGGTGATGCATAGGTACGCGTAGGTGGGGCAACAACATAGCAATGAACCACTCCGTGTGTTGCATGTCATCATACTGGAATCATCCTTCTCTGATCACTTTGTTTAATCGTTGATTAGCTTCCCATACGCACTCAGATGGTCCTTGCTTGAAATCCTTCAAGTCATTTACTATTTGAGAGTAGGACTTAGGTTTATTGAATTTCTGTTTCAACGCATTATTAATTTCCTCAATAGTTGCATTCACATGTTGTTCAATGTATCCCATGTACCAGTCCAGGGCTCTCCCTTCAAAAGCAAGGGATAACTGTGCTCGTTTCACTGCATCGTTTACTATGTTATGCACAGTCCATACTGATCTTGCGAAAAACCAAAACTGATCCATGTCCTCATCGCCCACACCTTTGAAGGTGGGTAGCTTCATGTGCGCAGCCATATCGTCTTCCGGTGGGGATGGAGGTGAGTTTTTACCCCTATGAGGGTTCGACGGTGACATTGACGGAGGGCTATGCAAGAAAAATTTCTTACTGGACTGTAGACAGATCGATCCCCCTCTTGTTTATTTCTGTAGTACTTACCACTGGGTGTTGTGCCCTCACTCTGGTCGGAGCTCATTCACTCCGTATGGCTACAAAAAATGATTTTTTCACACAACAAGATCTTAATAGTAATGGCAGAGTCTTCAAAAAATTACCCCGGAACCCCTTAAAGAACCTCTGCTCTGCTTCTTAGTAGGATACAAATTGATCGACTGCAACTTCAGTCACAAATCCTCCTATCACACTATCCACCCAGTGATCTACCATGCGAGTAATGGTGTTGTCTGTCTCTTCCAGCTGCCAGATCCATTCTGGGGTCCACTGGGTGACCCTCTCATCTTTCCAACACTTCTGAAATTCGACTAGCCTTGCAAGCCACTCCCAGAGCTCGATCGCAATTGTTACAAAGAAGATCTTGTAGATCTCCGTAAAAATGTACTTATTCTTCCACTCTTTGGTGGTCAACTTCTTACTACTGTTTTCTTTTACTGTGAATTCCTGAACTTGTTTTTCAAACCATTCATCGATTTCTATTCTTTCAGGTTTCCAATATGGCCTTGGCATTACCCGATCTCTCTCAAAATGCTCTTGGTCCCGGCAATGGAACCATTTGTTGGCTCGAGGGGTCCTGACCCAGGTTTGAAGGTTAAGGTTTGCTAACAAACCCCTATACTACTGGCCCTTTCGGCAGTGACCTGCTTGTGCAAGTCAAAGTCTCACCCGAAGTAGTATGGGAGGGTGCTGGAATGAGGTTTCCACACCTTGGGAGAGAGCAGGTAAGTTAATACTGTCCGCAATTATCAGATCTATACGACCAGAGGTCATTCGTAGGAGTTGAAATAAATAACCAGAATATAGTTATTAGATCTAATTAACATGCTCGCATCCACATGCATACTATCAACTATAATCACAGAACATTATATTTGCAGCAGATCAACAGATCACAAATGCATTTATCATAAACATAGACAGTTTGCATCTTACAAACAGATCATATAACTCAAGTTCGCATCAACCGTAACATATCAGATCCAGATAACATCAAATATCTGCAATACGTTCGCACATCTATATTATTACCCAAAAATCCTCTTACATTCCCAAATTACCACTTGCGCACACAACCAGCAGGGTCCGCACATAGCAAGACAGAGGATCTCCCTGCACACTGCAAGCAGGGTCTGCACATAGCAGGACAAAGGATCTCCATGCACACAGCCAACAGGATTCCTAACCCAAACAAATCTACCACAGACTTAATAGTTTGTACTTCGCATCAATCTCTATTCATTCATACCTATGACTCAAAAAAGGTTCATCTATTTATAGCGATTTAGCCTATGCATCCAATGGTCCAAAAATCGTGGTTTGTGGACTCTTGGTCTACCCTTGACCCATTTAAAATGCATTAGGGGCTTTTACCCACCCCAAAAACCTTGCGTTAGAATAAACAATACAAAATTATACAAAAATGGACAAAATTCATAGCCTTTGGTAGACCCTTCTCCAATAGCTTGATTTAGTTCTTGGGTAGTTTTTATTTGTCTTCTTGAAATCTCTTTTTTCCTTTATAAGTTAGAAAGCCCAAAAACATTTTTGTGTTTTCCGTAGCTTTTCACTTTGAGTTTGTTTACTGTTTCATGCCATATTTGGAAGCTTTTTGTTGGTTTCTAGTCTTTGGTTCTTGGATTGATTTGGAAGGAAGTCTTCTCTTGATTTCTCTTTTTTGTGTTAAGTGCATTTTTGGCATTTTTTATGCATAGGAGTTCTATTTTGGAACTCGCCTTGTTGTTTGTACAAAAGTGATTGAACCATTGTCTTTCTAGAGACTTCTTTTTTGCTTCTTTAGAGTTAGCATCTTAGGATTTGCATATCATTGATAGTTTGCATTAAGTGCATTTGAGCATTTTAGTATTTTTCGTAACTTTCTGAGTTATGTGAGGTGTGAGTGTCTGAAAATAAAAGAAAAAACAAAGTTTTTTCTTATTAGTTTCGTAGAACCCATGTAGAAATCACTTTTCATCGAAAGGAAATCATTGCATTCGCATGTAATTAGGTTTTTATTTATTTCTTCTACGTCATAAAACACCATCAGTTTCACTTCCATGAGCCCTTGACTTAAGTAACAACCAATTTAAAATAAACGACATAATTAAAAGCAACTAGTAGTTTTTGTATTATTGTCATTAATCATACACCAACTAGCTAGGTTGTAAGGCCTTGGATTAGGTGAGTGGAAATTTAACTCTCCAAGGCCGCTCAAATTGTTAAACATAGACAATTTATTAATGAGTGAAATCCAACACCATTAAGTGGACTGGGAAAGCTCTTCTCTAGAGAATCAAGCGTGAGGGATAGTGCAGGCAGAGTAGAGAGATACCCCCTCTCCTATTTGCTGAATCTTTACCTAAGAAAATTCTGTCCAGCTGCCGATATGGATTGGTGCCCATAGTTTCCTATCCTAGGGACCACATAGGTGACAATGAGGGGAATACCCATGGTACCTGAGAAAAACATTGCATCACTTCCATCAGTAATTTTAGAGGGTGCCCTTGCGAAGCTTGGGGACTTGCACCGGCAAAGGCTGTTGTTAGGTGGTTAGTGTAAATATTTCTGTTACCTTTGCTAGTAGGCCTGGGACGTAATTACCCCAAAATACTTTCGGGAGGTACTATTTTCTCGCTTTCTTGTATTTTGGTGTCCGATCCTCATCACCCAGAGCGAAAATACCTGAGAGCTGCTTATCTGGATGTATCTTAGGAACTTTTTAGAGTGGCTCTTTTCTCCTAGATTGATTAGCTTCATATATATTTTTGATTCTGAAATAAATCTCTTAAAGTGGTTGACCGATTGCCTCGTCGATCGAGGAGGTTTTGTGGGTTGTCTCCTGCGAGTGCCGAGCCTTCTTCAAGAAGGTGTAGGAGTAATTTGGAGGGTGATTTTCACCTGGTGGTTTCAGACGTAGCAGAGAAAGATCCTCTGTCAGGACTTTTTGTTTCTGTGGGTAGTTCTGGTGTTGGTTTTGTTAGCCACCTATAAATTTTTTCATACCCAATGGTGGCTAATTTTATCTTTAAGACTTCAAGAGATAGTTTCCTTTGAAAACTTATCATATTTTAAAGTCTTATGATGATAATTACCCTTTGAGTTAATTTTCACTGCTGTTTCACTATTAATCCTAAAGTACTTGCTGTTTTCCAAAAAAGAAACTGCTCATAAGGCTCCACTTTCCATCATTTCACTCCTCCTTTCACTCACAAATAATTTCATTTTTACCTTTATCCCCTTCATAAAATACCTCAAAATACCTTCATTTAACCTCAAAACCATCAAAACCCCCTTTTTAAACCTTATATCTCCCTTTGATTTGGTTTAAATCCCTTCATTTCACCTACCAGAACCCTTCTTTGGCCTTAAAACCACTGTTTTTGGCTTGAAAAATCCCTTTTTGCACTATGAGGTTCCTAAGCCCCTGAGGGCTTATTTCCTTTAAACACCTTTCCCCATGTGGCCGAAGCCTCGCAATCGGGAGCTTAAGGGCTTAAAAATCCTTTCCGAAACCTTATTTCCCTTCTATTTTTCATTCCTGACGTATAATGTTGAAAGAAAATCTGGACTGTTGATTTGTAGAGATCAACGGCCATCAGGCTTTCCTCCCTTTGCCTTTTTTCCTCCCGTTCCTTTTCTCCTTTCAAAACTCTCCACATTTTCTTTAAATCCCAACCGTCCGATCAACAGATCTAACGGCCAAGACTGCACCCAACCTTTCAACCTCACCCAACAACCTTTTACTCTCACTCTTAATTCCAACCGTTGATCTCCACAGATGAACGACCCTCGGGAAATCATCCTTCCATCTATTTCACCTGCCTTCCCATTTCCCCTTTTAAATTCTCCGCCCCATCTTGGAATCTCAACCGTCCATTTAGATGATCGGACGATCAGGACTAAACCCAATAGCCTATTACACCCGCCCGCTCCACGAAAAAAATCATACGCAATTATCGCCCCCACTATCATCTCCGCCCGTGCACCTTTTGGCCCATCGTGCTCAACACGCATCATTAGATTTGATACCCCTCATCCGACAGATTAAACTCCATATCACGTAATTTTTGCGCCCAAGGGTTAACGTTTCAAAATTGCGTGATATGGGCGGTTTTGTAAATCCACGTGTTGCATGATGAATGGAATCGTGTTTTTTTTGGGAAAACCACTTACCCCCTCAGAGCCCGTGCCAAAACCGTTGCCGATTTTCCGCCATACTGCCTACCCTCCACAACGTCATTTCGCTTTTAATCTCAGCCGTCAATCTCTAAGATCGAACGACCCACATTAGATCGCAATATCATTTCATTTGTTTGTCATCTATTCTCCCAAACACTCCATCGAAAGATCTCGACTGTTGATTTTCCTAATCCAACGACTTCTGTTCATCCTCGCACCCAAAACTCCATTGACCTGGTTAACTGCTCTGCCAGGGTTTTCTTAGGGAAAGAAAGGGTCAATTGATATCGATCGTTTTACTCACTCTTCCAAATCGACTAGGGGAGGATAATAACATTGAATTTCAAATGGAGAAATAATATAATGATTCCCAGTCATATTCGATTGGGATAGAGATAGAGATGGCGAGAGAAGGGGAGTAGGGGAGTATATGTCTACCACCCAATATTGAGAAAATATCCAATGAATAATGCTGATGGATATTACATAATAGGATTAGAATAAGGTATGATCTTGTTCTTTGAGAAGGGGATATGGTGGAATTGGTAGACGCTATGGACTTGATCGAATTAAGCCTTGGTATGGAAACCTACCAAGTGATAGCTTCCAAATCCAGGGAACCCTGGGATATTTTGAATGGGTAATCCTGAGCCAAATCCAGTTCATGAAGACAATGTTTCTTCTCCTAAGATAGGAAGGGGATAGGTTGCAATCACGTTTACCTCCTCACTACCCCTCCACTCCAGAGCCTTTGCACGTAGTCAAACCCATAAAACACAGGATTTAAATAATGTTTGCGTATTTTTTGTCCAGGTTTAATGAAGTCCAAAGATAAAACACTCCCGCAGGTAAATTACAATGTTATGGGCGAGGATGACAATCCTCATAGCTCTGAATGCAAATTAAGGAGATCTAGGGTTTAAATTTCGTGGTTTGGAAGAATCGATATGTCATGATTATCAGTTTTCTGAACAAAAACTCCAACAAACCCTCTGCGCACCTGCAAAACAACAAAACACAGTGAAAATTAGGTGATTAAAGGATATCAGCATTAAAAGCATAGGATCAAAGAAAAGACAAAAGATTAAATATGATAATCAAAGCTTAAGGGATCAAGGCATAAGTTATGATATCAAAGGCCTAATCCACAAATAAAGCAGATGATCACAGTCAGCAGTTCTAGGATGGTTAAGGATAAAGTCTCAAGGCTAATTAAGCCTAAACACAGACCAAAAAAAAATTAAAAGTGTTTTAAGGTAAAACAAAGAAAAATATCAGTAAAAGAGGTGTCCAATGCCACATCAGAGCGGCTAATTGAATCCCCAACCACAAAAATTGCCACCTGCAGCCTCTCTACCTTAAAGGAATAACTAGAACAAATCTCGGTCCGAAACATTAAGGCCAAAGACAACTGAACAATTATTGCAGACAAAGGAAGATATTTCAAACTGTCAGTATAGTTATTTAAAAGATAAAAAGTGCCTTAAAGTCAATCTTTTCACCCACTAAGCCTAAAAAATAGAAAACATAGTTAATGAAACAGAGTTGTAATTCAATGCTTTCCTGCCTTATGCCTTGCATGGTTTTCAAGGCTAGGAGTTGCATTTAGTATAGAATTAATTACATTTCAACCCTGGGAACTCTTCCACCTCCTCATTTTCTTATAAAATCTCCTTGAGGAGCACATTTTAAAGGGTTGGTTGGTCACTAGTTGTAACATTGAAACTCTCTAAAATAATACATAGTCTCTCTAAAGTTGAAGAAGAAATTGAAGTCTTGGAAGCTGGATTGTGTTTTGACATGCTTGTTCTTGAGAAGGCTCTATCATTGGATCCCTGAGCTTGGCTATTGGTGATGTATTCTAAAATGTCTGTTGTTTTTCCTGTTTTCATTATGTCCCATGAATTCTTACTACAGTAGGATGAAAAGTTTAGGCTAAGAAATGACTCCTGGAAGCACTTTAGACCTGTTTATCCTTCACTGTTTTATGTTTTCTTCTGCTGAGGTATTTTAGAGTCTTTAATATTTCTCTTTAGTCCTCATGTTTGTTTATTTCTATAATAGTTCAAATAGTTGGTTTCAACATGATTTATGGTTTTCCCTGCTTGTTTGCTGCCACTTGAAAACTGTTTTTGAAGTCTCCCTTTGAAGTACCATTGTTTACAGTTAGCCAAGGAGGTCTGTTTTGATCATACCCTTTGTCCCTGCTTGAAAAATTGTTTTAAAGGTCTTTATAATTGTAATCAAGGATGTTTTTAGGTGTTCCCTCTTTTATGACTACAATTATCTATGAATCTTTTATGTTTTATAAGTCCTTTGAAATAAAATATTTGAGGAAATAGGATGTGCTCCCGAATCTTAGATTTCATTTTAAAAGTTGTCTTGAAGTCATTATTTGCTTAAAGTGTGGTTTGTAGAATTCATGGTTAGCTCTGTCTGTCAAATACCTCTTTCAGTTAAAATTATGTTTTTAATTTCCCTTTGTTGAGAATTCAATTTCTCTTTCCAAATCATTAATGCCCATCTCATTCACAAAACTAAAGGATCCTGTGGCCAAGTTAGATTTTCCGTTTGATATCCCATATCCATTGATGAGTTTGTCATAAACCTCTTCTTGACTCCATTGCCTAATGAATTTGATACTTCTTATTTCTATCTATACTACCTAGACCTTTCATATTCTACTATGCCAATTCAACCAAACAAAAAAACCAAACAAACACTTGCACATAATAACTAGTCTAAAATAAATACTTAAAATCAAACAAGACATACCTTTGCAAACAAATAATTTGAGAGACCCCTCTATGAGAACAAGAGGACTAGATCCTGGAACTCTAAAGATTGGTTCTGATGTTGCCTTGTATTTTGGTTAGCCAATCTATCAAAACACAAGAAACTCCAACATAATGGCGATCACGGTGGGACCTATTGAATCTATGATAGCCTAGCAAACTATTATAAACTCTTTAGTCCTACAAATCTCTAAGAAAGTCAGTTAGTGAGCCATAGAGTAGAATCTGTTTGTTTGAGAACCTTAGCTAAGTGTTAAAATTAGACATAGGACATTCTGATAGCCATAGGAATATAGAAAATCCAAAAATATTTTAGATTGGCTTCATAATAAACATGGTGGTGGAACCATAAAACATTTTACCTTCACAAAAGCTAAAAAGTTTCCACCTGGCGTATCCATTGGCCCTAGTAGGCTTATTACTCATCTAGGTCTCTAGATCTCTTTAGGACCATGTTAAACATCCTCGAGGAAGTTTAGAAGCCTAGTCCCATACTAAAATAGACATTGTGAGAGGTAAAACTTTCAAAACAATCTCTAAAAAACTTCAGCCTCTCTCATTTTTGAAAAAACAGTCTGGCTTGACATAGGATCAACACTAGATCTCATCCAGATCCTAATCCTCCCACAATAGTTGACAATCCAGAGAAGATTTTGTGGCGGACTTATAAGTCTAGAAAATCAGTTGCTGATAGGAGCCTCTTAAGAACAAAATATGTCCCTGAAAGCCTTGCTGTCTTAGAGGATTTACACTTTGACTTACATCATACAAATAAAATATTTAGAACCAGATCTCAAAGTGATTTAAACCAAGCTGATCTTGAAACTACAAGTTTGCAACAGAGCTTTAGTAGAGAAGCCTCACCTTCTACTCCTCTTGATTCCCAGCCTCTTCACCACTTTAGCCTCTTTCATAACAAATATGCTCAAAACCAGTTTGCTGGCCCAAGTGTTTCTTCCCCTCCAATCCATACTACCACTGTTCAAAACACTTCATTTCAGCCCACTTTGTTTCTTTTCAATCCACCCCTTGTAAATCCACCTTTATTTTCAGCCATGGCAGCATGGTATGCCCCACTAGTGTTAGCACAGCCTGTGGTTCCCTTACCAGATGAATATCAATCTAAAATTCCCCATTTCACTGCAAATGAACCTACTACTACCCACCAGCATGTAGAAAAAATGAATGGTGCATTTGATTACATGGAAATAGAAGACAAGACCATTAAGATGAGAATATTTTCCCAAAGTTTAGGAGGAGAAGTAAAAAAATGGTTTAAAAGATTAACTCCTAACATCATCAACGATCTCCCTTCTTTGCATCAAACATTCTTAAATAGATGGGAAATAAAAAAGAAACCTCTCCAAATATCAGCAGAGTATAACAATCTTAAAAGAAATCAAGGGGAGAGCGTTCATGACTACTCCACTAGGTTTAACAGTGTTTACAATGCTCTTCCACCTCACATGAAACCTCCCCAAGGCATGGCCTTAGTAAAATATCCTGAAGGATTTGATGTTGAAATGGCCTATCAACTAAGCGAGAGAGATTACTTAACTCTAGAAGACATGCAGAAGGGGGCTGTAAGTGTAGAAGCAAACTTAATTGAGAAAAGAGATAGGGTAAGATTAGAGAAGAGGGTAACTTATTAAGATGACACTACACCCTCACCCTCATATTTTGATGCCAACATTGACAGCCTGGTAAAGGTAATGGAAATAATGCTTGAAAAGATCAACTTGAATGATAGAATGCCACCAAGAGAAAATAAAAAAAAGTCCCAAAACAGAAATATAAATCAGAATTTTAGAAGAGAAAATAATAAATATAGATAAAGATATAATGACCAACAAATTAGACCTCCCTTCCAGCAAAAATATGTAGATTAAGATGAGGAAGAAAGGGAGATTGAAAGATTGGGAGAAAATCATGTAAACTTGATTGGATCAGACAATGAGGATGATGTTTTCCTCACTGAAGAAGAACAAGGTTTCTTCTCCTCAGATCAAAATGAAAACACCTATGAGGATTTTGATGATTACATTTGAAGCTGAAACAATAAGAGAAAAAGGAAATGAATATGATCTTAGGAGCAAAGGGAACATAGATAATTCAAATGAAAAAAACACTAGCACTGCTATTAGGAAAAATGCAGAAAAAAATCCTAAGAAAACAACAGAGAAAACCAATATTTTGGCTAAGAAACCAGATTTAAAAAAAGAGAAGAGCAGCCAGCCAAATGTTGAGTAAAGCATCCCTAGCACTTAAGCTAGTGGACCTAACAAAATTGTCCCAAATAGCAGTCCAAACAAAGTAAAGCAGATTAGAATTGCTGAAAGGAATTCAATTGAAAAAACTGATGCAAATATGACAAAATCAATAATTCCTTTCAACCTTGAGGGAGAGATTGCAAAGATAAAAATTACAATACCTCTAGCTGAACTAGTAACCCAAGAAGTGTACAAAAACCAAGTTTTGAAAGCTTTGAACCTAGGAAGTGACACTGATACTTTAAACTTGACAGATGACAAACCTAAGTTTTTTTTTGGTCCAAAAGTTGAATGAAAATACCAAGAAGGAGCTGTCCCTCCCTTCTATGTCAGTTTTAATATACATGATAAAATCTTACACAATGCCATGTTAGAATTTGGAGCTTCAGATAATCTTATGCCCAAAGTAGTAATGGAAAGCTTAGGCTTAGAAATTACTAAACCATACAAGGATTTGTATTCCTTTGATTCAAGCAGAGTCAAATGCTTGGGTTTAATCAAAGATTTATGTGTTAACTTATCTCAAATCCCTGCTAAGAGTCTAGTAATGGACATAGTAGTAGTTGACATTCCCCCAAAATATGGCATGCTTTTATCAAGATCATAGGGAGCCAAACTTTAGGGAAGCCTTCAAATGGACATGTCTTATGCCACCATCCCAGTTTTTAACCAAAACAGAAGATTATAAAGGGAATCCCACATGAAATACATGGTGAGCAACATAGATAAACCAAACAAAACTCCAATCTATTCTATTCAATCAAGTCTAGATTCTTTATCTTGTACAATTAAAACCAAATCACTCAACAAGAAAATGAAACCAAAGAGGAAATCAATTTATTAGAACAATAAAATCTTCCCTCAAATAAAATACAAAACATTAGCAATCAACAACAACAAGCAAATGAAAATGAGGTATAAATACTTTGGACAATAAACTTTGATGGGTCTGGTAATAAAACAAGTGCAGGGGTCGGTGTATGGATTCAAAATATGAATAAGAGTTATTCATATAAACTAGATTTTCCATGCACAAACAACATCACTGAATATGAAGCACTTCTCCTTGGCTTAAAGTTTTTTAAACAATTAGAAGCCCAAAAAATATGAATCCTAGGAGATTCTGAACTTATCATAAGACAAATCAAAGGAGAATATTCAACAAAAATCCAAGACTTAGAGAATATAGAAATGTCGCCCTTGATTTATTAAATGCCTTTGAAAGATATGAACTCATTTTCATTCCAAGAGCACAAAATCATCTAGCAAATGAACTTGCCTTCAATTCTAGCAATTGCCAAATACCTTAGATAAATGAACATACTTAGTGTAAAGGTGAAACACAAAATCATAAAGGCTCCGACAATGAGGATTACCGGCGAAGTGTTTGACTCCTCGACAAACACATAGATGATTTTCAAAATCAGAAAATGATTTTTCCATACCAACATTAGAAACCAGCCCATGAAGAAAACTCTGTTTGGGTAATGAACAAATCCTGAAATAGAAATGACATATTCTCGCTGGATATAAATCAATGTGAGAATCCTTTTGAAGTAGAATTAATTGACAACGTAGACCAGAAAGACTTGGAGGTTTTACAATGCAAGAATGACAGCAATCCAAGAGGTCTCACACCTCTAGAACACCTTTTTGGCCTTAATGATGTAGCCAAAGAACCAAGAATGGAGCCTCGTGGAAACAGAGGTGAGAAGCACATAACATAGGCAAACTTAGAAGAACCTAAGATGACTAAAACCGTCTAGCACTCTCCCACTCACATAAAATTGCAATACATAGAGTTGTTCAAAGAATTTAGAGATGTGTTTGCTTTGGGGATACAAAGATCCGCAATATTATGATACTAGCATCATTCACAGCACAAAATTCCTCTTAAGGAAAATCAAAAAATTTTCAAAGCAAAAACTAACAAGGATAAACCCCGTTTTTATTACCTTTAGTTAAGACACAAATTGAAAAAGATGTATGATGTCTGATTATAGTACCCATTAGATATTCAGAGTGCCTCAAACTTAGTTTCGTTAGGGAAAAGACAGGAAATCGTGCTTTGTATTGAATTTAGAAACTTAAATAGAGCTCTCCTAAAAGACAACTCACCCTTGCCAAATATGGACCATATACTTCAAAGGGTAGTTGATCTAAAAATAATATCATTGTTGGATGGGTTCTCGAGTTACAATCGGTGTTAGTGCTCCCCAAAATGATCAACACAAGACCGCTTTTTACTACACCTTGGGGCACCTTTATGTATGTCAAAATTCCATTTGGTTTAATGAATGCAAAGAGCCACCTTCCAAAGGGCCATGGACATAGCCTTCTTCGAAGATATTGGCTATTTTATAATCATTTACCTTAATGACATAATTGCTTTCTCAAAGACCGCATGAAGAACATTTAATTCACTCGAGAAAGTTTTTTGAGAAATGTAGGGAGATTTGGCTTATCTTTGAATCCCAAGAAGACACTTTGGTCTCCAAGAAGGTAAACTTCTTGGTCACATAATTTCTTAAGAGAGAATCAAAGTAGACCCTAAAGGGATTAATGGCATATTGCAAATCAGACCTTATCCAAGAAGCCTCAAATAATTACAATCTTTCATTGGAAAGATAAATTTTTTGAGAAGGTTTATCCCCAACCTTGCTAAGATATTGAGAAACATTACAAACATGCTTCGAAAAGAGGTGTGAAATGGACTTTACAAGCTAAACAATCATTTGAACTCGAGTTAAACAAGCTCTCACTCAAACACTGACTACCCGATTAGTCCAGATTTTCACCAAAGATTTTTATATCTTTTCTTTTGCATCCGAACATACACAGTCAGCAGTATTACTTCAAAAGAATGATTTGGGACAAGAACAACCAATATCCTTTTTTATTAGGGCCTTAAGAGATGCTCCTCTCAAATATAACATCATGGAGAAGCAAAGCCTACAGCATTAGTGAAAGCATTAAAGGACTTTAGAGTCTACATTTTACACTCTCACATAATTGCTTTTGTTCCACACACCGTTGTCAAGGATATTCTAAGTCAAGAACTCCGATGGTAAAAGGGGAAAATGGATTGCAACTATTCTTGAATATGACTTAGAAATCAGGCCCACCAAACTCGACTTAAAAGGGCAGGATTAGCAAAACTCATGGCTGAGTCAAACTTCCAAGCACTAGATATGAATATGGTAGATGTGTTAGAATAGATAGAAGAATTCATCGTCCTTTCATTGAAGAAACATTTCGAATTCTCCTTGGTATGCCTGACATCATTTATGTGTTTTTATATTTAAATGCCCTCCTTCTTTGTCTGAAAACTAAAGCTAGACTTTTTTGAAACAGAAGGCTTTGAATTGTTTCATATTAGATGGGCTATTATATTTGGAAAATGATGTTGGAATGCTTTTCTTAAATGTTTACTTGAGGATGATGCAGATAGAAATCATGCATGAGCGCATGAAGGAGAATGTGGAGGAACCCTCTATCGGAAGACCACAAGAAACAAAATCCTTAGATCTCGGTTACTATTGGCCCACCCCTTTTCCGTATACTCAAGTTAGTCATGTCTTGCCATAAGTGTCAAATATTTGATGGCAAAAGGAATTCCTTCCCTTACCTTTCACATCCTAATGTTGTTGAGGCACCCTTTCAACAATGAGGCTTGGACTTCATTGAAATTCACCCATCTTCATCACCTTCAACATAAGTGGATCCTCACTACCACTTACTACTTTACCAAGTGGATAGAGCTATACCTCTAGGAATTCTCATCGACTCTGTCATTATCAAGTTCCTTGAAACAAAATCCTTATCCAGATTTGGTTGTCCTAGAAAAAATCATTAACAGATAATGCTCGTTTGCCTTCAAGTCTAAAAGAATGGTTGATTTATGTCACAAATATCACATCACTTTGGGTCACTCTACCGCCTACTATCCCCAAGGGAAATGACTAGGTAAATCCTCCAACAAGAGCCTCAACAATATCATCAAAAAGTTGTTGGAGCAGAAATCGTAAATCATGGCACAAATGAGTCGGTTCATGCCTTATGGGCCGATAGATTAACTACAAAGAAGTCAATAAATATGTCCCCCTATCGCCTGGTTTATGGCATGGATGCGCTCTTTCCAACATCATTAGGATTTCCAATCATGAAACTCCTCCAAGAAGTGCAAATTGAAGAGAATGATATAATGGAGAAGAATCAACCAAAAAATTCATTTACAAAGAGACTCGCAGAAGAAGTCTCTAAAAGAACACAACTAGTCCAAGAAAATATCAATAAACTATTTGATAAAAGGACTAAGGCAAACAATTTCAAGTTGGAAATGTTGTTCTTAGATGGGATTCAAGAAGAGAGAGAAGAGAAAGCATGGGAAAGTTTTAGAGCCTAGGAAAGGACCCTATATTATTCATGCCGAGAGGGGTCACAATGCATTTTTATTAAAATAATTGAATGGAGAAGATCTATATGGAGGTCCTGTCAATGGCAGGATGATCAAGCATTATTTTTGCCAAGAATCATGAGTTTCCAAAGAATTTTGTTTTCCATTGTAAATATCATCGTTTGAACATTACATTCAAAGTTAGGAAAAAGAAAAATACAAAAAACAATAGAAAAGAGAAAAAGAGGGCAGTATTGTAAAACAAGAAAGTGCATGTACCCCCATGCCAAAAAAGACGACAAAATCAAAGTGTGCAAGCTCAACACTCTAAAAAACACACTTCTAGTTAGTCATACAACCTAATCATGACTAATTAGATTTTCAATTTACTACCGATAGGTTAGTGAATTAGATCATCCAAAAATCTCAATCTTGACTTATCGAAAGGTAGATTAGGTTAGAAGAAAGAAGGTTCTAATAAGCTTAAAACTTGAACTAGAAAGAGAGAAAAATACAACTCAAACAAATTCAAAATCGTAGTGAAGAGATAATGAAGGAGGTTTTAATTTTCAGATCTTAAGCCTTCACATTTTGTTTTAAATTTTCTCATAAATTTTAGTCTATGTGCGATTGTTTTTATGTCATAGGATTAGCAACAAGTTAGACTTGCTTTTGTAACCCCCGTACCGTTTTTAAATTTCTTGTCTTAGAATTTAGAGAATAAAGGTTTGTCGATAGCTCTAATCTCGGCATATGGTAGTTAGAGGAGAAACTTATGAGTTCAACCTGCTTAATTTGAACTCATGGAGGAATAAGAGTAGAAATAGATTAGTTTCTCGTTTTTTCAAAAAAAATAAAATGTTGATGAAGAGAGTTTGCTAGTCCAAATGCACTCGAAAGAAGAAAAAATGTTAGGATCATTAGGAATGAGTAGGTAAAGCTATTGTTTTGATAGAATTCCATTGTTTCAAATTGCCACGGCAAATCATCAAATCGTAGAAAGGTCACCCAAAAAGAAAAGGAAAGGTTGTCGCCCTAATGGATTAAGGCACCGAGTTTAATGAAAGCGTAGATTTGCAACCGAGGTTCTATACACCTAAAGAACTAGTCGTCTTCCCCAAGTGGAGCCACCGTTAGCGCACTTAGAAATTTTGTTATACCAAGAAGTGGCTAGACTTTGTCCTCAAAACCTACAAAAAGATAGTTCCTTTGAAAACTTATCATCTTTTGAAGTTTTTTATGATGATTATTATTCCTTGAGTTAATCTTCAATGTTGTTTCCCTTTTTATCCTAAAAAAGCGTTGTTTGCCAAGAGAAAGACTCACTTAAAAACCCCTATTTTTCCATCATTTTCACTCCTCCTTTAACCCATTTTTCCCCACAAAATCCCTCAAAAATAACTTCATTTTGGCCACTAAACTATTCCAAAATCCCTTTTTAAACTTTTTGTTCCCCTTTCATTTGGTTTAAAAACTCCTATTTCCCTACTCTGAACCCCTCAATTTGGCTTAAAACACCGTTTTTTGGCTTAAAAACACTTTTCTACACTATAAGGCTTTTTTAAGCCCCAAGGGCTTATTTCCTTTAAGCTCCCCGACCTCCATATGCCCTAGCCCCGCAATCGGGTTCTAAAAGCCTCAAAACATTTCCCACAACCCCTTTTTCCTTTATATTTCCCTCTCCCGACATATAAATGTGAAAAACAAAATACGGACCGCTGATCTTTGCGTATCAACAAATATTTGGCACTCGTCTTCTCGCACAAAGCATAAACCCATGCGAAAAAGCATTTTCCTCTTCATTTTTCATTTACCCCGATGATATGGTTTGCAATAGATCTTGACCGTTGATCTATCAATATCAATAGTCGTCGCACCTTATCTTTTCGCCCAATCCCCCGTCCTTACCTTTTCCCTCCGTTCATATAATCCATCTCCCTTTTAAATCCTAACCGTTCATCCGAGAGATCCTACAAATGAGACTTAACATCGACAACTCAAACACCTGCTCGTTCACTTATCAAGTTTTCCTTCATTCCATAACCACTTCTACCTTAGAATCCCAACCGTCCATTGGCAGATCTATCAGAGTGAGATTTAACTCGATGGCCATCGCGCCCGCCCACCACACGAAAAAAATGATGACGTAACCATGGAACCCACTACTTTCTCTCTGCAGTGCGGCTCTCCCGATCGCGTGCAATCCGCACTATCGGATCTTCAACCTTTCGATCCAACGCGCTCAAATCGCGTTTTTGCGGTTTTTTCTGAGCCCATGATTTAACACCAAAAAATTTACGCGAAATAAGCGGTACTGAAGCGAGACGCGTGTCAACCGATGTATGGTATCATGTTTTTCCGGCCAAAATTCAAAAACCGCTCCAAAGCCGCGCGAAAACCATCTAGTTTCTCGCTTTACCACCATTCCCCACAAAAGTCATTTTTTCACCTTTTAATCACGACCGTTCATCGTTTTTGATCAAACGACTCCCGTTGTTTCGAATTTTCGTCCATTTGCCCCTCATTATTGTCCCAAGCGCTCCAGACACAATCTAGGCCGTCGATTGTTTAAATCCGACGGCCCCAGATTAGATCGCACCCCAAGTCTTTTGCCCTTCACCTTTCTCCCCAAAGATTGCACCAAACGATCTCGACCGTTCATTTTTCCGATCGAACGGTTCGCATTAGATTAAGACCCCAATAAATTTTCATTTATCCATCTTTCTCCCAAGTGATTTGATTAGATGATCTCCACCGTTGAATGTTTTAGATCCAACGGCCCACATTAGAATCCCGATCTCTTCTCATTTGCCTTCCGACTTTCTCCAAATGATCTCGTTGCAATCTCCATCGTTCATCGTCATGATCCAACGAGTTTATTCATCCTCGCGCCCAAATTGAATTTTCACCCATTTCACTTCAGCCCAAGGGTTTTTCTCCCCGTTTTCTGCAAAATCCTCCATTCCGCACAGCTCCATCCCTCCATCGAACCTCTCGCGCCCCAACCCATTTTCCGCAGATTTTATAATGAGTTTGTGTGCTTTTTGCAGGGTTTTAAATGGTGTTTGCTTTGTGTTTTTCTCAGCCTGAGTCAGGTGACAAAAAAGGCCCGTAATGATGATTTCTGTGGCTTAATCAAATGAAGAAAAGGAACCACACAAAGGTTGTTAAAACCATGTAATCATCTCAATCACGATCCAAGGGTTACATAAACCATCCATCCGCATAATCCACATCGCTATAAACAAGTCAAGCAAAGTGTATCGTTGAAGAATCAAAAAATAAAGGGATTAATGCCTAAAAGCCTCGAAGATCAAGGTTTTTAATCCACGGTTTAAAGGATAAAGACAATGATAAGGACCTAAGAACAAAGATCAAGGCTTAATGTAAGCCTAAATATAGACCAAAGAACAAATTAAGGTGTTTTAAGATAAAACGAGGAAAATATCAGCAAAAGGAGGCCTTCACTGCCACATCGTAGGTTATTTATCCTCTTCGACTACCAAAGAGCCACCTGTAGCTTTCATAAATCAAAATAAGGACATAGTTATTGCCTAAGTCCGAAAGATATTTGCTCAAAGACACCCGAACAGCTATTACCAACAAAAGAACAAATTTTAAACTCGTCAATGAAGTTATTGTAAAGGATAAATACGCCTTGAGTCAACATTTTTTCCCATTAGCTAAAGCGTAAAACAGAGTAAATGATGCAGTAGTTGTAAATGAAATGCATTCCCGCTCTTTAGGGCCTTACGCATGGTTTTCAAGGCTAGGAGTTGCATTTAGTGTATAATTTATTACACTTCAATCCTAAAACTCTTCCGCCTCCTCATTTCTTCTATAAATACTTCTCCGAAGAAGATGAGAAGTTGATTGGTTGGTTGGTCACTAGTTGTACACCGAAACTCTCTCGAAATAATATATAGTCTGTCTTAAGTTGAAGAAGAAATTGAAGTCTTGAAAGCTTGATTGTGTTGTGACATGCTTGTTCTTGAGAAGGCTCTATCATTGGATCCATGAGCTTGGCTATTGGTGATGTATTCGAACTTTCCGATGTTTTCCTATTTTCATTTTGTTCCATAAATTCTTACTATAGTAGGATGAAAAGTTTAGGCTAAGAAATGACTCCTAGAATGCACCTTAGACCCGTTCATTCTTCATTGTTTTATGTTTTCTTCTACCGAGGTATTTTAGAGTCTTTAATTTTTCTCTTTAGTCCTCACGCTTGTTTATTTCTCTAATAGTTCAAATAGTTGGTTTCAACGATTATATATGGTTTTCCCTTCTTGTCTGCTCGCCACTTGAAAACTCGTTTTGAAGTCTCCCTTTGAAGTACCATTGTTTATAGTTATCCAAGGAGGTCTGTTTTGATCATACCCTTTGTCCCTCGCTTGAACAATTGTTTTAAAGGTCTTTATAGTTGTGATCATAGATGTGTTAGGTGTTCCTCTTCTATGACTGCAATTATTAGTGAATATTTTATGTTTTCTAAGTCATTTGAAATAAAATCTTGAGAAATAGGATGTGCTCCCGAATCTTAGATTTCATTTTAAAAGTTGTCTTGAAGTCATTATTTGCTTAAAGTTTGGTTTGTGGAATTCATGGTTAGCCCTATCTATCAAATACCTCTTTATTGTTCAAGTTATGTTTTCAGTGTTCCCTTGTTGAGAATTCAATTTCTCTTTCCAAATCATTAATGTCCATCTCATTCACAAAAACCAAAGGATCTCTGTGGCCAAGTTAGATTTTTCCCTTTGATATCCCATATCCATTGATGAGTTTGTCATAAACCTCTTCTTGACTCCATTGCCAAATCAATTTGATACTTCTCCTTTCTACCTATCTTTCCTAGACCTTTCATGTTCATGCATGTCATCCAACCAAACAAACAAACAATCACTTGCACTTAATAACTAGTCTAAAACCAATACCCTAAAGAAAACAAGATAAACGTTTGCAAAATAAATAATTTGAGAGATCCCTCTCTCGAGAACTAGAGGACTAGATCCCCGGAACTCTAAATATTGGTTCGATGTTTCCTTGTCTTTGATTTACCAATCTATCAAAATACGTAGACCCCAATAACATCAAACAAAGTTATTTCCCGAAACAACTACCTACACAACTTACTTCCTAACATTTTTTCTTCAGCAGTGCATTTGGACTTGTAGGACCTTGAACATCAACATTTTATTCTTTCTCGAAAATAGGAAAAAACTAGTCTAAGTCTACCCCTATTTCTTCCATGAGTTCTGGACATTGGGCTATTGAACTCATAAATTCTCTACCTCGAGCTAATATCCATTAGGATTAGATTTTATGGAAAATTTTTATTCTCTATCTTCTAAACAGAAACCGAAAACACAAATCAAAACTAGGGTTAAACCTGTCTAATTTGTCCGTAGGTCCGCTAGCATAAAGACAAAGTCGGCATACGTACTTTATTTTTCGACATTTGGGAAAACAAAATTGTGAAGACTTGAGATCTGAAAATTTTAAAACATTTCTTTAATCTTTTTTCATGAGCTTTTATTTTGATCCTTTTTGAGTCGATCTTTCTTTTTCGCTTGGTTCGATTTTGAGCATATTAGAACCAATTTTAATCAATATTCCAAGTTCAGATTTTCATTGTTTTGAACCATTGTTTTCTATCCTATTTGATGAGCCAAGATTTAGCATCGAGTAAATCTTCTTCATTAATCTATCAACAAAAATTTAAATCTATCTTAGTCATGATTAGACTCGTATGACTAAAATAGTGGTTTTGTTTTTTCGTAGTGGCATTTAAGCTTCCACACCTTTCGCATTTTTCTCTTTTTGGTATGGGGTTGTACTCTTTCTTGTTTTATTTCTACCCTTTTTTCTTTTTTCTATTGTTTTTGTCTTTTCTCTTTCTTCAAAATTGAAAAAACAATGTTATATACAATGGATAAAAATCCTTTGAAAGTAAAATGTCTAGCCAACAAAAATAATGTTTAAGAACTCCTGCCATTAACGGACTCCCAAAGTATTTAGCTCCATCTAATTCTTGCAGAAAAAAATGCATTGTTTCCAATATAGATTGGATATGATAAGGGCCTTGCCATAAGTTGTCAAATTTTCCATGTTTGCCCCTTATCTTCTCTTCTTGAATTCCATTTTAAAACTTTATCACCAATTTTGAAATCACGCTTGCCTTGGTTCTTTTGTCAAACAACTTCTTGATGTTTTCTTGATTCCTCTTACTTCTAAGGTCATATTTTTTAGTTGATCCTATGATGTCATTTTCTGAGAAGTGTTCATAGTAATCAGCTTTGTGGTCTTCTGTCATCATGGGGTGTATATTGTTAGCCACTCCATAAAATTTTGGCATAAGCAAACAGTGGCTAAGTATGTTTCTAAGTCTTCAAGAGAAACATTTCCCTTGAAAATTTATCATTCTTGGAAGACTTCATGTGTCTTCCGTCCTTTGAAGGAATCTTCACCATGCGTTTCCATTAAAAATGCCCTGCATCGTTTTATGAAAGAGACTGTCTTTAAAAAGGCCTCCATTTGCTCCATTTCATTCACAAAATTGCCCATTTTTCATCCTTATTCCAAGCACAAAAACTCCTAAAAACCCTTCATTAAACCTATAAATCATCAAAAACCCCTTTTTTAAACCTTATAATTCCATTTGTTGTTTAAAAATTCCCCTTTTGTACCTACCGAACCCCCTCATTTGGCTTCAAAAATCCCTCTATGGCCTAAAACACCCCGTTTTCACTATAGAAGTCTTTAGCCCCCGAGGGCTTATAGCTGATAGCCCCTTTCCCCACATAACCTTAGCTCCCGCAATCGGCACTAAAGGCGAAAGAAACCCCCAATATCCCTTTCAAAAGAGGCCTAAAAGCAGCTTTTCCGCTCCATCAAAAGTATTAAGCCCTCGAGGGCTTATTCCCTTTAGCCCCTCCTCCATACGACCTAAAGCTGCGTAAACGTGAGCTCAAAGACCAGGAAACCCCAATCAAAACCTTTTCTTCCTTTGTTTTATCATTCCCCGACGTGGTGATTTGAGTTGATGAGAACTCACCGATCTCCATAGATCAACGGTCTTGTCGTAATCATCATTCCAACCATTCCACACCGCCTCCCCGACCTTAAATTTTTTTAAATGAATCGGACCGTTGAATCCACCAGGTCAACGACCCAGATAGTGCACACTCCACCCATCCATCCAACACCTCTTTCACTTTCGAAAAACCTGTCCACTACGTTTAATCTACGATCGTCCATCCGAGAAATACTGCGCTTAGGATCTAACCCGATCTTCGTCATCCACCTTTCAAACACCCCGCTACATGACAAAATTAATGTCGAGCCCACCATTCCTCATCCATGCAACTCGTCGCGTACAATCCGCACCATCGGATCTCGCAACCAAAGATCCAACGACGACCGATTTCGCATTTTGCACACTAAAGTTGTTAACGCCGATGCGAAATGGGTGGTTTTAGATTTCCACATGGTGATTTCCGAGTGGAATCGCATAAAACCACTTACCCGCCCCTCGCCGCGTGAAAAGCATTTCATTTTTCTACCCACGTCTCTTCGCATTATGATTTCGGGTTTAATCTTCGCCGTTGATTGTTCTAATCTAATGCCCCGAGTCTAATCTCGCCTCTCCATCCATCGATCTCCGCGTCGATTATTCAAATCCAACTGCCCATGTTATATCACGCGCCTTCACTCACCCACCATTCATCTAATCCTCCGAAACAACTTCGCTGATGAACTCCACCGTAGATCACCGTTGATTGATCTAATCCCACCTGCCCATAACTCACCTTGCACTCAACCTTCACTTGACTCGTTTTTCACTTTTGACATGGTTTTTCACCCGTCTAACACGCCACACACCTTTTTCCATCAGTAGCTCTTTCCATCTAGAGCCTCTCGCAAGTAGCCTAACCGTGAGCCCGCATGGATTTCTTAATATGTTTATCGTGTTTTGCGGTGTCGCAAAAGTTGTGAATTCACTTTGTCCTCATAGTCATGGTTGCGGTGATATAGAGCACAAGAGCGCTGGTCCAGAGCGTAGGTGGCAGAGGACAATATGAGGGTTATAGCATGATTTTCATTAAATATCGGGTTACAAACCCTCCCGATTCAAACCTCAAGTGCCCCTAAAACCCCGTACATTCACAAAGCAGTCATCAAGAAGGTATCAAAGAGAAATCCAGATAAGGATTAATTCCAAATGTGGAGAACTTAATGTTTATACATTCAAGGGTTCAAAAGGATAGAGACACAAATGAAGACCATTAAAATGATCAAGAAGGCTTAATGAAGCCTAAATCACATACACACACGCCTTATCAATGTTTTAATGTCAGCAGAATGTTCTTTTTCGAGAAAGGACTAACCACACGACTTATTTCATTCTCCATCAAGCTCCCGAGAAGTTACTACCCTCGATGTAACTCCTTAAACTATCATTGCATTAGTTATAAGACATGGAAGACCTTAAAGACAACTGCGTACATTTCTTGCCACAAAAGATAAAATCGTAGTATTGCTATTTTTAAAGCACTTCAAGGAACATACCCTTGGTTATTATCAATTTGGTCGAAGACCCCCCTAATTCATTTAAAAGGGGTACAGTAAATGCATGTAGATTGCATTAAAACATAACTAGCTTCATAGACTCATCCTCTTATGTTTTAATGAATCATTTAAGTTCATCTACCACTACTATCACTTTTTCACCTATGAGAACTCACAGAAATACATTGTAAATGTTGGTTAGTTGTTGATTGTAAGTCAGCTTCACCAAGTTAAAGTTCTATGATTAGTAGTTGTAAATAGGCTCGGAGATGATTTCGATGATATCAAGCTATTGGACAAGGATGTATGTGACTAGTTTTGCTCTTCTAGCTATGACAAGCATGTTCATTGGATCCACGATCTAAACGGTGATGTGTTCTATCTTTATTTATTGTTTTATCTCGTTATACATCATGTTTCATTTTCTCTCAATAAGAATCGTAATCATAACTTAGGATATATCACGTCAAGTACCCTAATGTTTCCTTCTCTCTCATCTTTAATGTTTTCTTCTATTTGCGCGTATCTAGAAAAAAATTCAACATAATTTAAACAATATGATGAAGTTGGCTTGTCCATGCTTATTGATGTATGAATTTAGAGTTTGTTTCTTAGATGTTCTTGTTAGTCTTCTGGACTAAAAGAATTAGAAATTAGGGAGATTTAGAGTTAGCCCTATCCCACTAGGTTCCTTTTTCCAATAGTTAGCCTTTCTAAGATCCCTTTGAGTTGAATTCCAGAAAGCGCAGAAATTTGAAAGTCTTTCTCTGATCTTAGACTTCACTCGTGTCAAATATTAAGTGTTTACTATTGTCCGAAAGTAGTCAAGAGGACTCGCTAAATTGTTGTCTTCGAGTTAGCCTCATTAGGAGTTTTGATCATAGAGGTTAAGGCATGCCCCGTCCCCGTACTTACTCCGAAGTGGTCACTTTGGAAGGTTTTCCTTGTAATTCCCATTCATTTCCTTATTGTTTCATCCCATACTATCATCTTAAGAGATCCTCTAATATAGATGACTAGCCCATTGAAAGACTTGGATATTTGAATTGCAAGTAAACCTCTTTTATGACCCCATTGCCCAATGGACTTGAGTTCTCTTTGAATTATCTCCTCATTGCCCAAAAATCCTTCTCTACTCATTCCTTTACCTTACATTGAAACCTTCTTTCATGTTTTCCTGACAACCAACAAACAAACTCAAGAACCCTGTGCCCTATAACTAGCCTAATACCTTAAATTGAACTTCAAAGATATATCATTCTTTGCGTTTTATAGAGATCTCTCTCTGGATACAGGAGAGCTAGATCTTGAGATCCCAAACTGGTTTGATGTTGTCTTGTCATTTGGTATTGCCTAAAACTGCGCCAAATCACAAGAACCACAACATAATGGTGACTCCGCCGGGGATTTTCTAAGTGATTTCCATCTTATACATCCTTAGGACCTCGAAGACCCATAATCTCCTTAGATTGGTATTTGATTTCTTGATGGTGGATGCCAGCTTTCGCTTCAAAACATTCTAAACCCTCCACCGGGTGACTCACGCTTCCTAAATGACCAAAAGAGCTCACATCGATGATCAATAGGCTTCCTCGATCATCACAAGACTCAAATGGGAGACCAGCTTTTCATCACAACATCTTCCATACTAAAATAAACACATAGATTAAGTTTCTATGTTTAAATATAGTTTGCCTCTATAAAGATTGTTATACTTTAGCTAACTTTCTTTGTTGAGTCTGAAACTTAACATACTAGCTTTAAGAACAATCCATACCAGAGCTTATCCTAATCCAAATCCCCCGAAATAGTTGAAAATCCGTAAAGAATTCTTTAGGAAGTCCCTCACATCTAGGGATCCAACTATTGTTAGACCCATTCATGAGCTAACTCAAAGACCTAAAAGCCTTGCGTGCCTCTATCGTATACCCCAAGTTGATTTAAATTTACCAAGTAATTTACCAAGAACTAAGTCATTCAAGTGCGCTATAAATAAGATAGACTTTGAGCCTCCAAGTTCACCACCACATAGTGGTCAACATATTTAGGAGACAGAAAGAAACCCCTCCATCAACACCTCCTATATTCACTCATCCATAACTTGGGTCTCCTCACCCTAAATCTACTCAATGGGAGCCGTGGCTTTCCAGTCTAAGCAGCTGCCATTCAACCTGCTTTGACTCAAGCTAATCCTTTACCTCCACAAAACACTATCATGGCGACAGTGGTATGCTCTTAGTGTTGCCATGTCCTCTCGATTCCCTTTACCCAATGACTATCAGCTTAAAATTCTCATTTCACTAGGAAAGAATCTACCACAACTCAACATATCATGTAGATAGATGTAATATGCTTTTGATACATGGAAATAGAAGATGAGACTATCAAGATGAGAATCTTTGCTCAAAGTTTATGAGGAGAAGTAAAAAATTGGTTTAAAGGCTTGACTCTAATAGCATCCATGACCTTTCCTCTTTACATCGAACTTTCATAAAAAAATGGAAGTCAAAAGCAACCCTCTCCAAATATTAGTAGAGTATAAAAATCTTAAAAGAAATCAAAGAGAGAGTGTTCATGATTACTCTACTAGGTTCACATGTTGTCTACAATGCTCTCCCACCTCACATGAAACCTCCCCAGGGGAATGGCCTTAGTGAAATATCCCGAAGGCTTTCGATGTTGATATGGTCTATCACGCAAGGGAGAGACTATACATACATTAGAAGACATGAAAAAAAGGAGGCAGCAAGTGTAGAAGCAAACTTAATTGAAAAAAGAGCTAGGATGAGGTCAAAAGAGGGTAACCTATGAGGGGAAGACAACACTGCCTTCTACATATGATTCCAACTTTGATAATCTAACTAAAAACATGGAGAGGCTAGAAAGAATGATGGAGAAAATGGTTGTCCAAGCCAACAATCGAAATAGAAATTAGTCTCAAAACTAGGGACCAAAAATTTAGGAGAAACACTCCTCCAAATAGGCAAAGGGATTCTGATCAACAAATCATACCTCCATTCCAAGAAAATTTCCTTGACGAGGATGAGGGAATAATAGAAGAATCGTAGGGAACTATTGTAAACATGGTGGAAGTGGATAACCAAGATCACACCTTTTCCACGAAGATAACCAAACCTCATACACACATTGGGATGAGGAAGGGTTAGAATCTAAATACTATAGGTTAGGATTCGAGAATTCCATCATGCGGGAGTCCGAGAACAATATGATCTCGACGAGAAACCTAGATACTCCCAAACCAAAAACCTCTCGAAAATCACCATTAAGAAAAGACCTAAAAAAGACTCCTAAAGGGATCAACGAAAGCAACAAAACAAACGACTGAGAGTTCGCAAAAAACAAGGACAAAGATATCCAAACCATTGATAGACCAAGTCAAGAAACTAGTAGCACTAGCATTACAAACAATGCTCTTTGAAAAACAGCTTTCAACTAGTGTACATAGTGACAATCGTGCAGCCGACTCGCTAATAAACGGGTGACCACAAGACAGTAATTGAACCTTTCAAAGATTCGGTTTTCCTTTCAATCTGAAAGTTAAATTGGCAAAATCAAAAATTTATGTCCCTCTCTACGCAGTTGGCCACCCAAGATGTATATAAATGTCAGTCTTGGAAGCTTTAAACTTAGGAGAAAAAACAAAGTTGATACCGTCAACTTAAATGATGATCAGCCTGACTCTCTTGTTTGGCCTCAAAATTGAAAGGGAAATTTCGTGGAAGGGTGGTGCCTCGCTTCTATGACACCTCAAATATCCATGACAAAAAATTCTACATAATGCTATGCATGACCTGTGTGGGCTTCACACAACCTCATTGCCAAAAGTAATCATGGAAAAATTAGGCCTAGAGATAACTGCACCATATGAGGATTTATATTCTTTTGAGCTCTAGCTTCGAGTGAAGTGTTTGGGCCTGATCAAAGAGTCTCCGTGTAAATTTGACCCAAAATCGACCAAATGCATGGTAATGGATGTGTCGTAGTGGCTGATGTGCCTCCTATAGTATGGTACATGTTGCTATCAAGGTCATGGGGTGCCAAGCTACAAGGTACAATGCAAAATGGATATAGGCATATGCCACTATCGTTTTCGCCACGATCAGAAAGATTATGTAGGGAAGCTCTCATGGAAATTCACGGTGAGGTGACCCGGAGAGAAAACTTGAGAAAATTCCCCTCTTTACCTGTCACATATACAGTACCTAGAGCTCTTTCATCACTTACAATGATGAGTTTACAGATGAGCAAAGAGCTAGAGAAATAAAAATTTCAAAGCAATGCAGAGTAGAGGTCACAAATCTAAACATAATGGCGGCTACGGATATAGAGGAAAACAAGGTAGAAAACCTTTAAAATAGTCCGGCAGAAATTAGAAAATCGGAAACAAAGACTACAACATCAGCATTACCCCATCACTCCAAACTGCATGAAATTTCCTAAAGAGAAAAACATAACACAACGTGGTGCTGACCTCTTAAAAACAACATAAGAGGTGAACAAGAAGACAATAAGGATGAAAGCCCGATATGCTAAATACTACAAACAATTACTTTTACAGAAGCATGAGCTTTGATGGGTCTTGCACTAAAAAGGAATGCAGGATGCTGCATGGTTGCACAATACTTTGAAAAACACATTATGCCGAGAGTCATGCCTTCAAGCTAGACTTTAAATGCACTGAAAGCAACATACAGCGAGTATGGAAAGCTCTCCTCTTAGGACTAAATCTATTTGACTAGGAGCTAAGAAGGGCGAGCTCTGTTCATGGAGACTCGTAATCGGATCATCGAAACAAATAAATGGAGAGTACACTTCCTAAACATCCTAGATTAGGGGCATATGGGAATGATGCCATGGATCTTTTAGAAAACATTTGTAGAAATATGAGCTTGTGTTTGTCCTTATGAAGTCAAAACATACTTGGCAAATGGATCGCTGTATCGCTAAGTTCATACTTCGAGAAACCACTTCGTGAAACAAAAAAGATCCTTGTTCGAGACAAAATATAGACGATGCAAATGCGGACAATGAAAAATATTGGCGGTGTCTTTGAGGGTGACAAAGCAGATAAAGAGGATTTCCTTCTCTTAGAGACGAGTTTGAATCACTGTCTCAAGGTCTAAGGCTCGATGAAAAACTATCGCGGATAAAGAACCCACCGATGAAGAAAAACCATTTCCCTACTGCAGAAACAAACATGATGATCAAAGGGATTTGATAATCAAAGCAGTAAGAATACATGAACACTGGATAAAGAGGACATAGAAGTACTTTCGCGATCCAAAAAGCATAAAGCATACCTAGAGGACTAGCACTAGAGGACCTCTTTGTATTTTAATGACGTGGCAGAGAAGCCCACCATGGAGACCCACCGAATCCGATGTTGAAGAGAATGCACATAGGCGGCAAGGACAAGCCTAAATGATCAAATTATCTAAAAACTCTTCCAACACATATCAAACATAAATACATTGATTTTATTTAAAGAGTTTGTTGATGTTTTCTTGGAGCTATGAAGATTTGAAAGCCTATGACACTGAGATCATCCAAAGGTATGGATTCCATTGACGAAAACTAAAACCTTTTTAGGCAAAAGCCGCGTAGAATAAACACGCATCGTTACCTCTCGAGTAGAAAAGGAAATTAAGAAAATGTATGAGGCCGTAAATCATAGTCCGCGTGTTTTCAGTACTGGTTATCTAACCTATGTGGCTGTAAGGAAAAAAGAGCAGGAGAAATTAGGGTACGTGCGTGATTTTAGGAACTTTCAAAGCAGGCCTCTTTAAAAGACGATTACCCTTTACCCAAGATGGAACACATCCTACTAGGGTGTAGTTGGTTCTAAAGAGGATTTCTCTATGAGATGTGTCTTTTTGCGGGTATAAATTCCGTGTCTTAGTACTCCCGAAGATCAACTTAAAACAACCTTCACAACTCCTTGAGGGCACTTTCATGTATGTGAAAATTCCTTTTGGATCGATGAAATGCGCCACCTTTCAAAGATACATGGACATCGCATTCTCAGGAGAAATAGGTCACTTCATCGTAATCTACAGCTTGATGACATAACAAAGTTTGTCCAAAAATGACGAAAGAACACCTTAAACATTTGAGAGTCTTTTGAGAAGTGCAAAAGGTTTGAGGCTATCTTTAAATCCCAAAAGTATAGTGTTTCGGTCTCCAAGAAGGTAAAGCTTCTTGGTCATGTATATCCGAAAAGGAGTAAAATGAGACCCAAAAAGAGTTTGAGGAATATTGCGCATTAGCCACCCAAGAAATATCAAAGAGTTGCAGTCACTTTATTGGGAAGATTAACTTCTTGAGGAGGTTTATACCCAGCCTAGCAGAACTCCTTAGAAACATGACAAACATGCTAAAGAAAGAAGTAGGAGGTTAAGTGGACTTCTAGAAGCCAAAAAGTCCTTTGAACTCGGTGGAAACATGCACCTACCCGAAAGCACAGTTCTACCATCGAGCCCGCAGGTTTTTACAAAAGGATTTCGTTATATTCTCATCTGCATCAGTAACATACTGTGGATGCTTTCCTATTGCAGTAAAACGCAGGGACAAGAAACGACCAATTGCATTTTTATAGCAAGGCATTAAGACGATGCACCGAAAATATAATATCATGGAAAAATAGGCCTATGCTTTGGTAAAGGCGAACTTGCAAAGAATTCGTAGCGTATATTTTACATTCTCTCACATTATTTGCTTTTGTGCCTAACAGCAGTGGTGAAAATAGCACGCTATTGCTCACAAGATCCAGTGCTCAGGAAAAAGAGGCACGTGGATCTAACGTGATACTAGAAGAATATGATTTGGAAATCAGAGGACACCACCAAACTCCTCGAGGGTCAAGCGACTTAGCACAAATTAATGGCCGAATCTAATTTGCAAGCGCCTGACATTAATATGGTAGATGCTTTGAATGAGCAGGAAGGATTACCAGCATTGTTGAAGAGCAGGCCCAAAAGCTCGCCTTTGGCATCGTCGATATCTTGCATGTGCTAACGTAAATCTTAATATGCCTCTGATTTATCTTACAGACAAGGCAAGGTTTTTAAAGTTGAAAGCTAGTATTGCGCCTAAAGCTGAATGTTTTATATTGGAAAAATGCTGCGATGGTTTGTGCTTAAATGTTTGCCCGAAGTTGATGCTGAGAGGATCAAGCATGAGTCTCACGAAGGAGAGTGTGGAGGCATACTCTCTACTTTGAAAGCACCGCTATGCAAAATCGCTCAGAGATGCAGCTATTACCGGTCCACCACTCTTCTAGTGTGTCTACAAAATGATTAGTTGCGTCACAAATGCCAAATACTTTGAGACGAAAGATAACTCCTTCCTTTACCTTTACAACGACAATCACCTGTTGAGGCTCCGCTTTTCAGCAGAGCCTGGAAACTTCATAGAAATCCATCCCGCTTCATCTGCCCAACACACGTGGATACTCAATAAAGACGACCGACTATTTCACCAAACGAGATAGAGGCCATCCCTTCTAGGAATGCCACGAAACTCAAGTTATCATAATTCCCGGAAGTACCACATCCTATCTGGAATTTGGCTACGCCTAGGAAAATTATCACCGACTATGTCATTGCATTTGGTTCCAAAAATATGATTAATTTTTGTCACGGTATGAGATTGCACTTGGTCATTCTACTGCTTATTATCCTTAACATGTAATGGGCTAGCGAGAATCATCAAACCTTAGAGTTTGGTGCAACCATCATCAAGAGAGTCGATAGAGGAAGATAAGAAATCATGGCATAGCAAAGCGGTGCATGCTTTATGGGCAGTGCATAGGTTGACAACAAAAGAAATCTATTGGAATGTCTCCCTATCAACTAGTTTATGGAGCAGAGCTGGGTACTCCCTACTAGTTTTTGGGCAGTACCCGTTGATAAAATTGGTCCAATAAATACGATGAAATAAAAGACAAACATGGTGAGGAGGATCAATCCAAACTATACATCTCGATGCAGACAAGGGAAGAAGTCTACAAAGTAAGAGCTTAGAAGGTGCGAAGAAAAACATCAAAAAGTTGGCTGATAAGAAACGAGGCCCGTGATTTCAAAATTGGAGACAAAGGATACTCAAATGGGACTCTAGGAGAAGAGGATAAAGGGTTAGCATGTAAAGTCTAGCCTTTTATGGCAAAGGTCCTTACATCATTCAATCCACCATTGGTCCCAATGCATCTACGAGAATTGCATGGTACAAATCATAGCTTGGGGGTCCCGTCGATGGCAGAGATGTTCAAGCATTATTACTTTCGTTGAAGGATCGTAGTTAAAGTTTTTCACTTCCATTGTAAATACCATTGCTTTTGTTCTCCGTTTGCTTTTTAAAAAAAGAAAAAGGAAAAATAAAAAATATATATTAGAAGAAAGGACCAGGACTAAGCTCAGGAAATCTTGAACCTCCGAGATTTCCAAAGGAATGGCTCAAATCAGTATCCAAAACGAGCAGAGAAAAAGTGAAAGGTCAAGTTCTAACATGCTCAAAAACTTGAACTTGACAAGAAAGAAAGAAGAGACTGACTCTAACAAGATCAAAAACCGAGAGCTAGAATGAAGAAAGAAAGAGTGACTCTAAAAAAGCTCAAAATCCGAGTCACAAGAGAAAAAAGAAGGATGCTTTAAAGTTTCAAATTTCAAGCCTTCACCATTTTGGTTTCGCTTTCCTACAAAGTTTTAGTTCATATGCGCCTTTGTCTTTATGCCATGGACCCTGACAAATCGGACTGCATAGCCTAACTCGGGCTTTGTCCGTATGTAAATTTCTGTTTTAGAATATAGACGGTTAGAGTATGGAGACAGCTTTAACTCTGCGTACATTAAGTTTAGGGTAGAGAAGCATGGGTCCAGGCTGTTTTAACTGCGGTCTCATGGAGGAATAAGGGTAGAATTAGATTAGTCTTTTGCTTTTCAATAAAAAATAAACATGATGAGAAGGCACATATGCAAGTCTAAATGCACCTTGGAGAAAAAATGTTAGGACAATAGGAAGGGTGGGTAGTGTTTGGGAAATTGTTTTCCTGCTTGATTCGATATCCATCATGTTTGTAGCTACCGCTCAAAGAAGAAAAGTAAGGTCATACCGTAGGCATCTTGACACTACTTCCAAAGGATTATTTTCTGAGATTCTTGACACCTTCAAGAAGATGCCATCGTGTGGAGCCACCTAGCCAGCCTATAAAATTTTAGCGCATAGCAAATGATGGCTAAGCATGTTTCTAAGTCTTCAAGAGAAACTTTTCCCTTGAAAATTTATCATTCTTGAAGCCTTCATGTGTCTTTCCGTACGCTTTGGAAAGGAATCTTTCACCGTTGTTTCCATTGAAAATGCCCTCTCTGCTTTTGTGTGAAAGATGTTTCGCTTTAAAAAAGGCATCCATTTGCTCCCATTTCATTCCCACAAGAATTTCCCATTTTCAAAACTCCTTATTCCATGCACAAAAACTCCTAAAAACCCTTCATTAAACCTCCTAAATCATCAAAACCCTTTTAAACCTTATAATTCCCTTTATTTGGTTTAAAATTATATTATTACTGTCGAACCCCTCATTTTGGCAAAATCACATTTTTTGGCCTAAACACCCTATTGCTATATAAGTCTTTTAGCCCCCGGACTTATAACTGTAACCCTACATAACTGGCCCGCAATCGGCATTAAAGGGCAAAGAAACCCCCAAAATCCCTTCAAAGGCCTAAAAAAGAAATTTTCCGCTCCATAGTATTAAGCCCCAGAGGGCTTATTCCGCTAGCCCCTCTGCATACGACCGCTCGGTAGCTTACAGACGCTTAAAGACGAGAAAACCCCAATAAAAACCTTTTCCCTTTGTTTATTGACCACGATGTGGTGATTTGAGTTAATGAGCGTGATCTTACGGATCAACGACCCTCGACGATCTCATTCATCCATTCCACCTCGACCTTAAAGTTTTTTTTTAATGAATCTCGACATTGAATCACAGAACCAACGACCTGGTTAGTAAGCACTACTAACGTCCATCAACACCTCTTTCAACGCAAAACCTCCGTTACATCGTTTAATCTCGGCCAAAGTCACATCTGAAAATATTACGATCGGGATCTAACTAAATCTTACTCATCACACCTTTCAAACACTTACTGCTACACGACAAAATTAATGTCGAGCCCACCATTCTCGTTGCGCAACTCCCTGTCACGTGCGATTGGCACCTCAGGATACTGCGACCAGCAATCCGACGGTGATGCGCGATTTTCAGGTACACCGGGTTAACGGCGAAAAAAAAAATAAACGGTTTGAATTTCGCGGCGATCGGCGGGTGGAATTACGACCCACGGAAAACACCACCTGTTCTGCTTCGCTGGTTTTACCTTACCTCCGCGGTGTGATTTTGGGTTTAATCTCTACCATTGATTAGTTCTAATCCACTGACCACAGTCTAATCTAGCCTCTATCATTTTCATCATCACGACCTCTCAAAACAACTCATCCCTTGATCTGCTGCCGCGATTATTCAAATCTGGCGGCCCGTTATGTCATCTTCACTCGCCACCATTCGTAATCCTCAAACAATTCATTGATGAATCTCCACAATGAATCACGAATTGATTGATCAATCAATAGTCCATAACTCACCTACGCACTCAACCTTCATCGGTTTGTTTTTCGCCTTCAACATGGTTTTTCACCCATTGTTACGCTACATTTCTTTTTCCATCTGACTACCCTGCATCCCAGAACTGCTGCTTCGACCTAATAGCTGCGCGTTTCTTAATATGTTTATAGGTGTTTTGTGGGTGTCAAGGGTCGTAATTCGCACCACAGTCATGGACTGCGTTGATATAGAGCCGCGAGAATGCCGGTTCGAGCGAGAGGTGGCGAGAGAACACCATAGAGGTTAATAGCATGATTTTCCATTAAAGATGGTGCTGTTCTGTTCATCTCGTATCATCTGTCTGATTCTAAACGGGCCAGAAGAAAGTGAGGCGGTATGACAAAATTAAGGATGATGCCAAAATTGGAGAACAACATTATAATTCAAGACAAAAGGATAGAAACCTGATGAAATGGTGGAAATTATCAAGAAGAGCTTAATGAAGCCTGAAGCATAAACAAAGCCTTATCAATGTTTTATTAATAAAGCGGAGAATGTTCTTTCAAGAAAGGACTAACCACGACTTATTTCATTCTCCATCAAGCGCAAAGTTACTACTGAAAAAGTCTAACCATTTATGGTAACATTAGTAATAAGACATGGAAGACACGAAAGACAAATTTACACATTTCTTACAGAAGATAAGCAATCTATGACGTGCCCAAAAGGAACATACCCTTGGGTGTATCGATTTATAAAGACCTAATTCATCTAAAGTCTTGAAAGTAAATACGATTATTAAAACGAATGAAACTATGAACTCCTCTTCATACATTTTAATGAATCATTAATTCTATCTACCACTACTATCACTTTTCCCTATAATAACTCATGAGAAATACATTGTAAATGTTGGTTGAAGCTGTTGATTGTAGTTGTTTCTAAAGTTAAAGTTAATGGTAGTAATGGTAAATATGTTGAGAGATGATTTACGGATGATATCAAAGTATTGGACAAGGATGTATGTGGCTTGGTTTGCTCTTCTAATATGACAATCATGTTCATTGGATCTGATCCATCGGTGGTGATGTTTCTATCTTTGTTATTTGTTTTCCTACATTTATACATCATGTTTGTTTTCTGCGATAGAATGCGATAATCATAACTTAAGATATACTACGCAAGTACCTAATGTTTCCTACTCTTATTATATTTAATAAATTTTTTACTTTATTTAGTATCTAATAACAAATTCAACATAATTTAACATTATAAGTTGGCTTGTCATGCTTACTGATGTATGAATTTAGGTTTGTTTCTTAGATATTCTTGTTGAGTTTCGATTGAAAGAATTAGGAAGCTTGCAGGAGATTTAGAAGTTAGCCCTATCCTGGGTTCCTTTTCAGCAGTTAGCCTTTCTAAAGTCCCTTGAGTTGAATGCAAAATCAAAAGTTGAAATTCTTTCTCACGATCTTGAGCTTCACTACGTGTCCAAATCTTAAGTGTTTACTATTATGCGAAAGTAGTCAAAATTTCTTGGTGTTGTCTTAAGTTAGCCTCATTAGGAGTTTTGATCATAGAGGTTAGAGCACCACCTTGTCCCTGAACTTACTCACAGTGGTCCACCTTGAAGGTTTCCTTGTCATTCTCATTCATTTTCATATTGTTTTCATCCCATACTATCATCTTAAGAATTCTCACGATATAGATGGCTAGCCGCTAGCTTCTTGAATGTTTGGTGCAAGTAAGCCTTTTTGTATTGTTGTGATGGACTTGAGTTCTCTTTGAATTATCTCCCCATTGCCCAGAAATCGCCTCTACTCATTCCTTTACCTTACATTGAAACCTTCTTTCATGTTTTCTGACAAACAAACAGGACTCAAGCCGCCTTGCTATATTTAACTATTACAGCAATTGAACTTCAAAGATATAGCATTCTTTGCTTCTATGAAGAATCCCTCTCTGGATCGAGAGGGCTAGATCAAGGTTAAAGTGGTTTGATATTTATTCTTGTCATTTGGTATTGCAAATTTTCCAAATCACACAAGGAACACAACATATATAAACCTTGTTTTCTTTCATAATGAGATAAAATCATTTACTGCTAACATATTCATGTTTCATACTCTATTTTTTCATTGGTTTTGTTAATATCATTGCTAATTTTCTTGGAAAGAAGGTGTGATCTATTGATCATCTTCTCTTTATCTATTTGAGGTGATTTCTCCTAAAAGTTCGATTTTGATTTTGAATTGATTTACATTTTGGCGGGCGATTGATTTTCTCTGGGTGCTTAACTCTCTCAAGTATGCTCATTTTCTTCATCCCCATTTCTCCATCATCCTCTCATTTTTGGGCTTAGATGTGGAGGTGCATATTCTCCTAAGTAGTCTTTCTTTTCGTTTCCTCATCCTAGCTCTTTTCTCCAATAAGTTCACTTCTGGCTAAACTCCCCTGACCATGTCTTCTAAGGTCAAGGTCTCTCTTGGGCGATGAGCCATTTCAGATCAAATCCTCGGAAATTTGGCCAGGTGACTGTATGAGTTTTCAGATGCAGGGTAGAAAGGGCATTATAAACACTATTGAACCTGGTGCAAAATTTTGTTCTTTCCACTGGTGTTTCTTGAGATTGTTTAGCAATACGAAAGTATTTGAAGGGTTTTCACTTATTTATTTAGGAATGAAATATGGAGGGCTTGGAGTTCATTAATGCTTTGAAGATTCAAGCCTTTGAACCATTATCTTCTTCTCCCCTAAAATTTGACGAACAATGGGGTTTAATTTCATCATCAATCTCATTTCTATCAAAATATTCGATGCATCTTATCCATGTTTTGATGGTAACTTTGTTGGCATCATATGGTATCTTGGACTGATAGTCTGATAGCGATTGACTAAAAGGTAAGGAAGGAATAGAGAGGCATACCATGTTGCCATGATAGGAAGTTGTGAAAAAAGTGGGGGTTTAAGAGTGGGAGATGTAGATAGGAGGGATTGGTGAAATGGTGTGGTTTGAACAATGGGTGTGTGAAGAAAAAGATGTGGATGGACAGCCAATTTTTGAAAAAACAAGTCTTGGGCGAAGAAACCAAAATTATGAAGGAAATGTAAATGGGGTGTGGTAGTTTCTCTTGCTACCAAAATGTTCACCTACATCACAGGATGAAGGTGGAGACTCAAAATCTATCTGGTCTATATCGTGATGACCTATTTACGAATGAGTTCAAGTCAACTTGTGAATATTGTAGGCATGAGTTTTCAGAAGCAAGGTGCTTTCTATGGGTTGGCACGACAATAGTTTAAGTTTTGGACTTAGAATTTCTAAGTAATAGCTACGGATTATCAACTATCTCGGTGGATTTGGGTGGGATGGGCTCTAGTATAGTTCTTCTAAACCTTTGTGCTATGTTCGGAGACATAATAAGAAAAGTTTACCAAATATGACAATATTTAGTAGGCTCTGCTTGATCTTTGTGAAAAAATTTAATCCCCAAAGTTTTCTGCTTGGGTATGTGGTTGCGCCAGTAGAGGTGGTTTCCCAGTGAGTCTTTTAGATCTATTTAAGTTGTGGAAGTCACAGGTGGAAATTTTTGGCTTTAGAAGGTAAAGAATTTTATGGTCCACCACCATTAAAATGTTTGAATACCAATCTAAAATATTTTGGGTTTGCAGTTTCTGATCCTATGGGTTATAGAGTGTCCTAAATGCTGTTTTAACCCTTAGCTGTAAGTGATGAGACAAACCTGGTTTCTCTTGTGGCTTCATTGTGATTCCTTCAAGGTTTGATAGGCTCTGTTAGAATCTGAAAAACTTAGATTATTGCATTGATTTAGACGCTCCTATGTGATCACCATTTGCTTGGTAGTGCTTGAATAAACTATATCTTGCATATGCAGATACGAGAAGTTTTAGTTTTAAGGATTTTCTTCAGTATATCTTCCCTAGTATAGTACTTGAGTATGTTAGGTCTCGTAGTTTACCAGTGTAAGTACAAAGTTCATGAGCCTGTCTAGCGCTGGAATTTGAGGATCACGGCCATCCTAGATTTGAAAGTCTCTCTATGTGAGTTCAAAGATATGATATTTAACGCTTGAAGTGTGATTTTAGGCTAGCTGTGAAGAACAAGGGTTGTTGTTTTTTTTGGTTGGACAAGGATGTAATGAAGATGAAGGAAGCCTATATGAAGGGTGAAGGTGTCGGGAGGTGAAGGAATGGTTCAGCTTATAAGATAGGCAAGGAGCGACATCAATCCATTGGGCTATGGAGTCATAAGAGGATTTAATTGGACAACAAGGTTCAAGAGTGGTCCATGGGGCAAGTCATCTATGTCGAAGGATCTCTTTAAGTTGATATTATGGGATGAAACAATAAGAAATGAAGTGAAGAAATAAAATAGATGAAGGAACAAAGAGCACTCTAAGATCAAGTAAGTACTTTGAAACTATCCTCGCTTTTGGCATGCACTTAAGGAGAGACACAAAAGTAATCTAATATCGTGTAAGTACTTTTAAACTAGCTTGCTTTTTGATGTACTTTCAAGAGAAAACATTTAAAAAAAACACTTGAATAGCTTAAGATCAAGTAAATACTTTTAACTTAGCCTGCTTTCAACATATTCAAAGGAAAAAACATTCATGATAAACACAAGAGTAGTCTAGGATCAAGGTAATACTGGAGACACAACTGCATTCATATGCACAAAGTCTTAGCTGTTGGAGATAAACGGTGAGCTAACATAAACTTCTCTAGCTCAACTGAGTATACATTCTCAAGATCATTCAAAGATAAAATCACAAGTTATTACTTAGGAAACATGGGCTCACCAACACTTTAGTTTATACTCTGTGGATATGTTCAAATGAAGCGTGACAAAAAACATAAAGGATAATGTTGCCGGTGAGATTTAGGTACCTCAAAAGTAGATCCTAATGCAATATTTTTCTTTATCGAGAAAAGTAGACGAATGAAACAAAAAAATGACAATTTTACGATGAAAACACATCACAAGTGACATGACCGGGGATCCATAAATGGATATTTGTTGATGTTCAAACGATTACAATCATCAAGTCTGATGAGTCTCTACAACTACAAACTTCTCATCTTCATTATGTATCTTCAGTACAAAGCAGGGCTATGGTAGCTTGAAAAACTATTTCCATCGGCCAGAATATCGAGAGACAACCTCTATAATGTCTTCTACAATGGTATTTATGAAAAAATGAGGAGGTGGTGTAGAAGGTTCCTTAGTTCAATTAATATGAGAGTAGTGGTGCCTTGACCTTTGGGGAGGCCTAAGGGAAAATTTTAATAGCTCATCTCTATTTTAGTGTTTACATTAGTTTCATCATCATAGTTATTATTGTTGACTTTAGGGCTTTGGTATTTGATCATAAATTATGGTACATCTTTGGAAAAATATCTCTGTTGGGACTTTAGCAGTATGATTTGATACCCAAAAAATTTAGGAGTGGCGATTTAGTAGCTGAGGGATTCAATTAACCCCTCCTGATGTAGCACTAAAGGTGTCCTTGTTGTTTGTCTTCTTTCTTTTCCTTTAAAACAACGATTAACCTTTAATTTCGTTTTCATGCTGATTATGAGCTCTCTTGTCGACTTTAAACTGATTATGTGCTTCTTTAATTAAATTAGTGCTTTCGATATTTCTTGATCACCTAGTTTGTTGGTGTATAGGTACAATGGTATGTCAAAAGTTTCATGGTATAACCAATGCTCATGAGGCATGGGTCAAGCCATAATTTTGAACTGTGGATTCACCTACTACGTGAATATTGGCACGAGGATCATCATCATAGCCTGGTCTATCATGGCAGTGGGATGGCCTGCGCGTGTTATCCATTAAACCTGAAAACAACATAAACCATATTATAAAACATAGAATGAGATAAGCGTGAAGGTTGATGGCCCGAAGCGATGAGGAAGGACTTGCGGCGGAGGGAGGTGGTGCTCTGGTGGAGTGGTTCTATGGAAAAAATAGGCAAAAATGTAGTTTAATCTATATTTAGCGCGATCTAAGCGAAAAATGGTTTCACAATACCACGGGTAGTTTTACTTTAACGAAAATGAAAGTAGTTTTTAACAAAGCAATGCGATTCACAATCACTACGACGTAGCTTTTATCCTTATAACTGGTAAAAAGTTTAAGTGTTAAACTTTGAGCACAAAAAAATTACTATGAATATAAATAAATGCGACCGTTGGATCGAGCTCCAAATCCAACAATACGGAATGAGTACAATGAAAAGTTGCTGTGGTCGAGTGATAATATGGAATACAATTGGTAGCCGCAATTGAATGGTAACTTTTATGTGGCGAAGGTAGGCAGGAAAAACTATTTTGTCGGTTTAATGGGACCGTCGGATCAAATGGATCGGCGAATAGGTTCACTACGCAAGGGTAGGTAAATGATAGGATTTGGACATAAAGTGATAGAGGAAAAGCGCGACAGCAGTAATCTTCGAAAATCCCAACGGTTGGGATGTAGCGGAGGTTTAATTATTGGAAGCATTAGATCATAAAAGCATATTTGTTCCTTACGGAAGTCTTTGATGCGATAGGCGAGGTTAGGCTTTGGGAACATGGTTTCATACATCGATGTATGGCGGGGGGCAACGAATAAATTCTTATGCGTCGGGGAAGAATATGTGAAGAAAGCGGTTGTAATAGGGAAAGAAACCGGTCAGTAGAAAGCACAAAATTAACGGTCATAATACATGGTTCAAAAATAGAATGTGGGGCTAGGGCTTCGCTTCAAGAGCATAGCCTTTTTTTTAAAAGATGGGTTTCTTAGCCAAAAAATGGGTTTTTTAGGCTTTTAGGGAATTTCGATAGGACGGAAAAGGGTTTCAAAAGGCGATAAAGAAATTTATTAGTTTTGAAGGAAAATATAAAGAAATTAAAGGGTTTCAGGAGGTAGATGGAGGATAAAAAGGGTCAAAAAGAGTGAATGGATTTAATGAAAAGAGGTATTTGGGCATATTGCGAGAGGTGTGATTTTAACTTAGTTTATTTATAGTAAACAGTGAAGGTACTTGAAGTTCAAATAGCACAAAGAAGACTTCAAAATTGAAAGTTTCTCATGTAAACAATCTCTTGAAGGCTTAGGACTTTATATAATTTCTCGGTCAAAAATTTCTTGATGACAACACATCTCTTCAAGCTGATTTCATGCGGAAGTTGTATTTTGAGGTCCACAGTTGCATAGCTCTTTCCATGATTCTACTTACTAAAGCAATTGACACAGCAATGACATTATTGGACTACTATTATTATGCGACTCATTGAACACCACCTCTGGTGGCGTTACAGGCTGTACTTGGCCTGCAAGGCACTGTAATCTATTGTTCCATCTAAGTTTGACACCTAGATCTCCCGGTCACAAACAGCCTTCTGTATTATAATACCAGCACAAAGTGTGAGAAGCTAACGATATATTTGGTGACATTGCGAATCCTACTAATTAGGTGCTTCAAATTTGTATACCTTCTTGTGTTAACAAGGTACCATGTAACTTTGTGCACCAGGATATCCATGATTCTTCATTCCTACTCATTGTATTGTTCTTTGGTGCACTAAATGATCTACGTGTTGAATCTCTTGAATAGGATCGCGTGAAGAATCTACAATTCATCGCCCAAACTGAATCACGTGGAGACTTCTAGCGTGACACAGACTTGTGCTCTAAGTTAGGTGGGCTAAGCGCAAAGTACGCGTCGATGAGAGTAGAAAGGCAACTTTAAAGCGTCCCAGTTGCTAACGCGCTTATTCGAGAGTTGACCTTACCTAATCATACTTGTTTTGCAGGTATTATTAAATCATCTCTGATCAAAGCTTAACTGAAAATGTCGAATGTAGCTTCGATGTTCTCGACATACATTTATATTACTAACCAAGAGTGACTACATCTGATCTGCTCTACCAAATTCCTCTTAATAAAGGCGTAACTCGATGAATAGCATTCACAACTGATAGCTCGTTTGTTCTTTTGTGGCCGCTAGCAGTCATGATTCACTTCATACCTCTATGGGAGTTACTTTTCGCATCGGACCTACTGATCCCCTTACTGCGAAGTCCTTCTCTGAACCCTTTTGTGAATCCTTCTACGAACCTTCTATGAATCCTTCTATGAATCCTTCCTGCGAACCGCCAAGTCTTCCCGAACTTCAAGTCCACTTTATTCCTATTAATTTCTGTCCTTGAGGTCTCCTTGGTAGTGGTGGGTGAGATGACACAGGTAGTGCTCCTTCTGCGGTGTCCTTTGTTCGATTTGAATCGAAGACTTCAGGTGTGGAAGCCAAGTCTGGTCGGCGTTAATTTCACCTCATCAGCAACCATGTGTGGAGTGGAAACCCATCTTTGGATCGTAACGACCCTCTGATCTATACTATGCATGGTGCATAGGCTCTTGAAGTTATTTTTACTTATCATAAAATTTTGACGACGAAAGCATGGTGAAATTGTTCTTCTGCGAGCCCACTCACGAAATAGCACTGAGAAGACTTGATTTCCCTCCAGCACATTGTGCATCCTTTGATTCCCTAAATTAGCGTGGCGCTACCTGCACATATCTGGGGTGATCTGCCGGGGGAAACCAGGTCGCGCAGGCTTCCCATGCAACCAACAGCATTGAAGCGACATCCAGGAGTATAAAAATTCTGGTCATGATCACGGAAGCTACATACGTTACGCCCGGTGGTTGCACCATTTGAGACTAATTGATGAACTCGCCTTACGCGTCAGCGCTCTCTTGAATTACCTGCAAAGGCGGTGGGCAACGGTTACATCATCTTGCATACCGGCAACAAAATTGCCATCTCGTCTGCGGGATCGCCCGATGGTCTTTACGATCGCCAGACCACAAATCATATCGCAGGTAATATCACGCGCAGCAATAAAGCGATCTTTGCTCATAATTTTTGCCGGCCAGCGGCATAAGTGCAACCCTTCCATTGAGAACCCGATGATCGATGGATAAGTGTTGCATCGCGGGAATTCTGTCTGGTATCCATAAGCTCACGTGTTGAACCAGGAAGCGAAGTGAGGCACCGGTCGTTGTCGATATTTGTAGTGACCAAAATGACATCCTCGGGTTTAATAGCGAATCGTCAACCATGTTACGCTGGCGTAAGGACTATTTCGTCATCTCTTCTAATACCCTTCAGAGATATAGTTAAGCACCAATTAGAGCCTAAATTAGCTTGAAATTAAGTGATGCGTCAAATTTACCATAAATGAACTTGCCAAAGGGTTCTCCAACAATAGGGGACCTCATCGAAGTCAAATAAATTTAACGGTGTAAGTGCCGCGACCATTGTTAATTCTTGCGATGACAAAGGGCCAGCAGTGAACATATAAGCGACGATTGGTCGATTCGGCGATCCGGGCCTCTTGAAACGCGGTCTCTTCAATGGGTTGGCTGACTTCCGATACTGAGAGCACCCGCCCCCTAGCGAAATTCACATTTTTGAGAGTGTGTGAGGCTTCACCCATCCATTTCGAGGTTTCCCGAACAACCGCTTTTTCTTTCCCCTTCTTCTTTGTAATCCCTTTTTTGGGAAATTCAACAAGTGCTCAGAAAGCACGTTGTATAAGTAAAGCACATGCCAAAAAATAATGGTCGGGACTTGGTTCCTCTTATTTATGCTGTATGGGACTTATATATGCGTTCATCTACAAAAATTTATTTTAAAATGCATTAAACATATCTCCCAAAAACTAGACTAGCTAAAAAGCACCAAGAGGAGGAGTTTTAACGACCAAATGCAAACAACAAGAAATTGCAGCGAGTTTTGTAGATGTTTAGTGGAGATCGAAAGAACATATTTCGTGTCTGACATCAAATCAGCATTAGGATCAAGCCCTTTCACTCTACAATAGAATGCCTTGAGACAACTCAATAAAGAATCTTGAAAGAAGCTATAACATGTACATTTGCATAAATGGCTACGACAACATTATTTTAAGGGCTTGACGGTGGAAGTTACAAATCAGATCTAGGATAGTGTAGACGAAGCTTATCGAATCTGTTCGAATCAAACTATATTGTCTTCTTCGGTCCACATGGAATTTTGACAAGCATGCATAATTAAGAGTAGATCTGACAAGTTGCGGATCTGGAAATTCTTGCATTAAATTTTGAATATAAAAATTTCATTACAATGGATCAGATCTCGCAGGCATAGATGAAGAAAGCAATCATAGATCACCAAGTGGAAAGGCAAGCCCAACACTAAGTCTACGATCTAAACTATAAACCGAACACCATGAAAACACACTCATCGCAAACAACATCGCCTACTCACCCAGGAGCTTGACGTTGTGGCTAAAATGGCATAGAAAAAATACGCCAAATTGCCGAATGCGGTACAAAGCAATGGGAACCTCTTCAGGAGTCAAAGGACCCACTCCTTCAGGAAAAAATACCATGCTAGATCTCTGCAGAATCTAGGCTCCCATATTCAAGCTGCTGAACGGCTCAACCTCAATATGACGACGTTGTAATGTAAGATGAATGGCCTCAAAAACGATGATAGTGGTTAAATTCAACAAACACTCTCCAATAATCCTCGAAGGAAGAGGTGAAATCCACACGCAGTTATACAATCCTCAACTAACTTGACAGAGAATGGTATTTGTCTAAGTAGACAAATACTCGACATATGATCAATCAACAACCTTCCTTCTCTTGCCCTCAGCACTGTACCATAAGATGAAAGCTTTGTAAAACTAAAAACCATCTTTATGAGTTAGTAACACTACATGAGAAGCTTCCTTCTAGAGCGTGTTGTCCTATTAGATACCAATGAACCTAGACAACGTTGTTGATTTGAATGAGTTGACCCAGGTCTTTAGCTCAAGCCTCTTTCACTGCAAAGTGATTGTTTATGGCCACAGTTTGTCTTTTTTCACATGGGCATTGATTTATTCGGACTTTAGGGAGTTTACATGTCTCCTTTATTCATTTATTCATGAAAGCAGAAATTAAAAACAAAATTGAATGTTCCTCTTATTGCAGGCTAGTGGGAACAATACATTTCACACAACAGTGTAGATATAACCTCTCAACACAGGTTGACTTCAAGCTAACTTCTCAAATGTTACACTTACGTTGAAACTCTGAGTTTGAAGAAAGATCAAATTCTATGGGTGTTCAAGTACGAAAATGAACTCCAAGAGTGGCTACTATACGAAGCCGCTAGAACAAACAATGACAAATCAAGTTGTACAAAAACACAAGCGCTCAAAGATACCACAGTCTCTTCTAGCTATCATACACTTTTATGTGTAGATATCACCCAATAGTTGGGTGAAAGCTTATGAGAACTTTATCGAAAATAGTAAAAACTATTAGATATCTCAATTGTTAATTCAAACGCCGCTCCCCTTCAACAAGAAAATTTTCTTTTACCTAGTTTTATTGTTCCAACGACTAGTTTTTCTTCCTCACTCATTTCGCATCGTATACATATCTGCCTCCCAGCATTTTCCTTGTGTTCCCAGTGTACCTCTGTAGCTCGAATACCCCAATAAATACGCTCGCCACCGCTTCTTAGCCATATATTCATTTGATCTGGTATGGTTGACAAGCTACAAGTGACATATTGGTATCATATTGCTGCATAGGCGATTGTTGAATAACTCCTCCATCAATGATTTCTTTTATATATAGGGACCTAGCGATCTTTAATGGCTTCTGTTTGTTTATGGTAGCTATCATCGACGGACTGAATGGCCCTCGCAATGTCTTTTTTGAATATCTGGCTTCATACCATGCCTTCTCACAAAGACACTTATAGACTTTCTTGCGGTAAATTAGCAATGACGATCTTCTATAAAAAGCCATTTTGTATAAACACTCCTCCATGATATCTGACTACGCCATGTTCATAAGTTTGCTGTCATGAAACTGAGCACAATGTATTTCCATAGGATAATAGCACTCCTTTCCATCAACCATCGAAAAGGTGTTTTTCGATCAGTTCTTCAGAAAGTGGTGTTGACCTAAGAACCGAACGAGATACACATCCCAATATTTGTGATGAAGTTACAAACCTTGGTAAATTTTGCTCAATATTTTATTAAGCTTCTGTCGCTCATTTCTTTTAATGGTTGTCTGAGGTAATTTTAGGTAATGATTGAATCGAAATTTCTTCAGGTGAGAGATGCAGCATTGTTTCGTGTAAGTTTCTTTAGCCTGTAAGCTCGTGAATCTTTGGACAACCAAAGCTTTGGTGAGAATATGCTCAAAAATGATCTTGTTCTTGTGTCTTGTATTGAAATCACCATAGCTTGTTCTTTGTTATCCCAGTTTACACTGTCTGACATTGCAATTATGATATGGTGCTGTCTTCTTCTGGTAGGGTTAATGGGCCCAAGTCTGATAGCCCATTTGTCGAATATGAGCCATTTGCAGTTGTAGGGCATTTCATCTTTCTGCAATGACGCTAAAGCTTTGGCACATATCTGGCTTTACAATGTGAAAGTCACTATACGTTAACGAAACCTGCTTAACTGCAGAATCTTCTATGTCACAGATTTTCACCGTAGTGTCCTCTGCCTACATCTCATGAACCACCTTAGATGGCGTATCGTTCATGCTCCAATACATATCTTCGTAGCACCTCGTGGCTCCAGCTTATCTGTTGGCGATGATATTAAAATCGATTAAATAGGTGCAACTCTTTCTTTTATTGTATTGAATACTGTAAATTTGCCATCCTTGTAGTTAAGGCGAATGATGTCGGTACATCAACCACCTTAATACGTGAATAGTTCTTTGTAATCCTTCTTCCTGGGTTGGTGGGTTCCTCATGGCTCTCGATTCGAGAGGATAAGTGAGTACGACCCCAACATTCAACCTTCTGACAAGTAGTCATAAGCCATATTCTTAAGAACGTGCGCAACCAGCATTTCTTCCCCCCAACACGGCCTTATTCACTAGGTACTTCAAAGCGAGGTAGTCAGCAAATATCTTAGTGCCCTCCTAATGAATATTGTTGAGGCATTTTGTACCAGAGCTAGACCATGACCAGCCACCCCATTCGGTCATTAAGGTAGTTGAACTCAGGTACTAGAGATTTTTCTACTAGCGAAGCCTTTGGATGGTCGATGTTTCCATCTCTCGGTACATAAGGATAGCTCCCAGGCGGTCTGAAGCATCATGAACATGGAAAACCTTCGCCCGATCGGAAATATGAAATAGTAGAACCATCTTCTCCTCGAAGTGACTAAAGCTCTTTGACATTGTCTGAAAAAATGAAACGTCCTTCTTTAGAAATTTTAATAGGTGATGTGATCCTTGCGTATCATGAATGAACTACATGTGTGCTTTATGCAGGATAGAGCGCAACTACTTTTCGATTCTTGGGAAGGCTTTGCAGGTTGATAAATGTTACTTACAGCAACCAGGGTCAAACATGATCCTTTCGACAACTATGTGACAACAAAGATCCCAAATGAATACGCATATGCACTTCTTAGAAGTAATCGGTAGATACGGTAATTTTCTGCAACATCCAACCTCATCGTGGGTTTGAGATGTGGTCTTTACTAACCCAAATAGAGGTCTAATCATCAAATATACCTCCAAGAACTTGTGGATGAATTCCTTAAGTACGCGGCCACCACCCGCGAAAAGATGGCGGGGGGCATTCTTCGAGTCCAAACGGCTGTTCCATATCTTGAAAATATCCCCATTCGGTGGCAAACGTAGTTTTACTGCGATATTGGGTACAATTATTTGATCTTATGATACTTTGAGAACCCCGTTCATGAATGAGTATGCTTCATCACCTAAAGCTGTCAGTTCATCTAAGAATGGGCGTAGGGAAAGAGATCATGTCTGTGGAGCATCATTAAATTTGCGGAGGTCAACATAGATCTGAATCTCTCCTTGAGTATTTTCTCACCAGACCTGTACCGGACACCAATCTAGCTGTTACAGTGGTTCGATGATCTGCAATAATGAGCATTTTATCAATTTCTTCCTTGACTTTTGTTGTACTTGGGGTTCAGCGGAAATGAGGCGCTGCTTCGCGAACGCATGTCTGATGTTAAATGATATTGCATAACTCTAAGTCATTGTAATCCTTTGAGTTCCAAAATTTTATAGAATAAGTCACAGTGATAACGTGAGAGGTTCTGCAACTTTACCGCAATGTCATCATCGATGATCCCCAATTTTAGCTAACAGATTTTCAATTCAAATGTTGACTTCTCCATGACTTTAGAGCTTAGTGACATCGTGATGCAACAGTGAGGTCGACTCGTGCTACTCTCGACTCCGAATAGAACGTTTCGCGGTCCTCCTTCACTCCTCTATTGATAAATTACGGTAATTGGTAATCTCTTACATCATGTTTCCCATATTGCAGAACATGTGTTGCACAGGTGTGATTCATCGAAAACAATAAGCATCAATATCTTGCGAGAACCCATTCCAAGAATTACATAGATTCCTCCCATCACTTGAATTTCTACAAACTCATCCTTTAGGGTTTCGATGGTGGTTGCTGCTTGGTGTAATTACAACACGTCTAAATACCATGTGGTGAGTTGGCCCAAGGCATGAATGAAAAATGCCCATTCTATGGTTATTTCACCCCATTCTTCCATCCATGTGGACAAGTGCCGGCGGGTCCCCAGCTAAAGAAATTCTTCTGTTGCCAGGTGACGAAGGTTCAAACCATAAGACCATCGTACTGCGACATTCTTCCCGATCTGGAATGACACCTTATGTAGGTAATCCCACCACCTCATAAGGGTTATGGCGCATGGCTGAATTAAGGGCCCTGGCCGTTCGCAGGACTTCAACCAAATGTGCACAAAAACTCCTTAATGCTACCGAAACCATAAAAGTGGTGATTCTCTTACCTATGAGAAATACGGAATTTCTTTGTGATCCTAAGACACATGGACCATCGTATAACCCGATTACTGGCAATTTTACAAGTCTCCCCATAGAATGGGAAAGAATTCATTGTCCTTTTCCAAAGTACCCCCATAAATGAGATTGATCCAATCCTCATCTGGCAGTTGGTACCTAGATGCAATCATCCTCTTCTTCACCTTTGATTCTTGTGTCACAAGTCTCCTTCTACAATTTTAGCGGGACTACCACCTGGTACCCTAATTCAAACACCATACCCCTTTTCTTGATGTTGACCTTCTATCATATCTGTTTAATCCATCGAAAATGACGAGTAAGGGTTTGTCTTCTGTCTGAATGACACAGAAATCTGCATTACCTTAACTGCAGTATCTACTGTCTTGGATAGTCTTCCCAACAATATGATCTTCTGTTGGTTGTACATGCACAATTGTATTAGACCATTCAACAGGTTCTCCCATCTTGTTGCCATGTTTTCTTAAGCGGACGTTACGCTCAAACCTAAGTCCGGAGATGACACGATCCATCTCTCCAACTCCATGTCTGTAATAATAGCCACATTTCGCTTTGTATGTGTTTCTTGTGCCCATATAGTTGTGAACATGCTGTACGGCAAGAGGATTAATTTCTTTTTACACAATTTATCTACTCCAGTGTTTGAAGATTTTCCTACTACCTTCAATTGTGTAGTAGCTTCATACATGCTTGTAAGAATGGTTTGCGACTTCATCATTTGCTCTTAGGTGCGTTGGGGCTGGGGAAAGTAGATGCCTCCTCCTTGGTAAATTGTACAGCTTCAATGAAGGTTTCTTTCTCTTTTTATGAGTCCAATCTTTTCCTTCTTGATAACTTTGTCGGGGTTCGCCCTTTCTCCTCAACTCCTCCGGTAGCCATGCAGCATGGTAACGTGCGCTTGGTCCTTCATCGTGCGCTCCGCCTAAGCCTACACTTTTGTTCTGCCTCAGCGTACGGCCACTATTGCATTTTTTTCTTTCTATCATCTTTGGAAATATTCCAATCACCTTGATCTGTTGTCTACAATATTTATGATTGTCTGAGGTCGGATAGTCCCTGCATAGTGCCCTACTTATCACGGTCGCAGCAAATCCGCTGCCTATTCCCCGACTGCTTCCACCTCTTCCTCCCCCACCGCCTTGGCTGAGAACCTCTATGCGAGGGAGATCATGGTGACGAAGGGTTAGCACAGCCTGCATGTAGGTTTCCTCGGTCATCAAGTCATGGGTTCGATAGTTATGCTCGTCATGTCCACAGAGGAGCGGTCGACCTGCATTCTTGCCTCCAATTTTGGAACATAAACACCGAAGATGGGGATAGTGGTTGGTGTTGTGTAGCCCAACAACGCGACAATCGACACACCATAATGTTGGCCCACTTGGCCGAAAGTAGCTTGTGGGGCATAATGGGATAGGTCCCAGCTTGCATATGATACGCTAGTGAGGAACCTTTGATCCTTGGTATGGTCGGACACCACTATCTTATTCACCATGCGTCGGAGCTAGCCTCTTTCTAAAACTCTTTGTGGGTCTATATTTCTATGTGCATTTCCTTTTTTTGTAGTTGGTGCACCCCAAAGCTGACATCGTCTCTTGAGTAAACCTCTAGTTTCATAGCAATTTCTAAAGGCCTTGTCTTGCGTTGAAATTAGTTACATCCCCTCGGTCCACAGCAGTGAGAGTAGAAACATAGCGATATGTGCTTATTTATGTCATCATCGTCCCCCCTCTCTAATAACCTTCTTTAACCGGCTAATCGGCTTAAAACCGACTCGATGGTCTGTTTGAAGTCTTGCTTTCAAGTCAACGTTGCTCTGCAGTGAGACTTGGGCTTGGAAACTATTGTTTAAGCATCCTTAATTTCTTGAATGGAAGGATCTATGTGTTGTCTACGTACCCCATATACCAGGTCAAGGCCCTTCCTTCAAGGTGAGAGATAATTGCGCTCTCTTTCTTTTCTTTGCGCCATTGGCCACGATGCAATAGGTCCATCTTGATTCATACAAACCAAAAAAGTGATCATATCTGTCCCCACACCCTTGAAGGTGGGTGACTTCATGTGTGTGTACATATCTTCTTACGAGTGGTGGCGGAGGTGTAGGTGATTTCTTACCTTTATGTGACGAAGGTGGTGTAGCTAGGGCTGTCTTGACTGTGCATACGCTCTCTTAGCGGAATTTAGATGGCTTTATCCCTTCTCTCGGTCAATATGCCCATAAGTACAAGTTGCTCTCGCTGCAGATGGGGTTCATTCATAAATTATTGTGCACAAAATACATGCACACAATATTTGATTAATAAAGAGGGTACGAAGAACTTGCGACCACCAGAAGAACACTCACTTTACACCGATGAGACACAAGACGATCATGCTGCAATCTATCACGAAATCCTCGATCACCTTTAATCACCGATCCTAGGTGATGTGTTATGGGTCACTACACAACTATTGAATCGGTCATGTCATTACACTGCTGATCGTCCTTTAACTGCGATAAAATTCTGACTTGTCGACCTCCTGGCTTGTGTAAAGGTTACAAAAATTTCATAGACTTGAGTGAATATGTGCACCATTCTTCCGCTATAAATGATACGACTTCATACTACGATTCTCTTTTCACAATTCTTGAATACGCCTTTCAAACCAATCTTCGAAAATTTCACCATACAGGTCTCCCATGACCTGCATTAGCATTACCTAGATCTCTCATAAAATGCTCCCAGGTCCAACAACGGAACCATTTTTGGCTTGAAAGTCCTTAACGAGGTTTGAAGGTTAAGGATTGCCAAGCCTATGTCGGCCCTTTTAAATGACCTGTGGCAGCGAGAGAAAGATGCAATGTGGTATGAAATGGAACGAGTTTACACCACAAGGAGAAAACGAGTAATGTGAAGAGAGATTTTACTATATTTATTTAAGTTTTACGAGAATATGAGTCTGTTGTGACCCTTTAACGGTATGTTGTAGAAACGCCTTACGGCTATCGATCTAATGAGTACATTCTCATCACAGCGTGCATTACCAGATACCATCACGAAACAGTGTAATCATGACTAATAACATATATTCTTGCAAAAACACAAATGCATTTGCAACTAAATAATCATCCATTATAAACACCATGATAAACATAACCGATCAGATAACACCTGAGATACTTTGTAATACTTCACATTCAGTAACATTGGTCCACTTACAACTTAAACAGCTCACACCGCGACCTAGCGGTCCATACCAGCGGTTGAGATCCCGGTCTGCGGTGTGAGAGTCTGCCCAAACAACTAAAACAGATCCAACAATTCACATGTCGGTCTTAATTCATGCCACCTTTTGACTCAAACTATCCATCTATTTATATGGAATTTAACTTCTCGCTATCTTGTAGTCATAAACCATGGTTCGCAGTTTCTAAATCTACCATGACCCATTACAACCCATTTGAGGTTTTGACCCACAACCCTCGTTAGACAAGGTAATACAAAAATATACAAAATTCACGGCCAGGCGATTCCAATAGTCTATGATAAGCTTCATAACTCTCTGCTTCGCTCACGCTCGCATCACATGGTTCCTAATGCCTTTCAACCCGCATCCGGCGAAGGTTAATAAAGAGGGGTCCAAAATGAGTGGTATCATACTAGTTCGGCCTAAAGTATGCGATACCCAGGACAGCTACTGCACCTTTCTCATCTGGTTTACCACTCACAAACCCTCTTGAAAATCCCTTTTCCTCACTAAACGCTTGCTGTTTCACCATTCCAGATTACTAGGCGGCGCCACATTTTCTCTCATTGTCTACTTTAATCACATCCTCGTTAGAAAATTAGTTGCACCATGAAATGTTGGTATATCGCCGGACCCCATACCTCTGCAACATCATTGTTTTAAAGCAGTGTTGGCATAACTACAAATTTACTCATAATGGTATTGTCAATCTAACATAGGAATTGAATTTTAGGGTATTACACGATAATGATTTTCAAAGAAAAATGAAATATCAAATACCACCGTAGTTGCCTCTTCACAACTATATCAACGCCTCTAAGCCACTTTTTGATTCGTGCTTTAGTTTATTCTTGAAGAGTTAAATAAATTATATAAGCGATGTTTAGCCGAATGTTTTAGTTTAAAGGTCTTACATGTACACTTGTCTAAATTTGGTTTGTTTGTAATTAATAAATTTTCAAAGTAAATGCAATATTGACAATTTTAGTTAAATACGCTTGAATTTTCATTATCCAAGGGTTGGATATTGTTATTTTGCATTGTAGCTTTACTATATTGGGCAACGTAATTTTGGGTTGGAAATAAATAATCAAAGACGTTCTGATTCTTGAAGCTGTGTCAAAATGGTGATGTGTTTAACTTCTACATTTAAATTTTTTGTTGTTTTTCTACGTACGCATCTTGTTCATCTAATTTTAAATCAAATTTAGTTAATATTTGCTGTAAAGACACCTTAATTCTGTCGCATTTACAATCTTAATTTTCTGTTTGATCTGATTAAATCATTCTTAACTGTCTTCATTCTCTTTGAACCTTACTATTTCTGCTACACTCATGTTCATACAACTCTAAGGTCCATTTTCATACGGTTAAACTTTTACTATGATGCTCTTGACGTTGATGTACCATTCGATGTTACGACTCCATAGCCAATGGATTAGTCCACTATGACCCTATCTGTCCAACCACACCATCAAATAAACAAACAACTTCGCCAACTGTAACTAGCCTAATATCTTACTTATAATCCTTCAGTTAAATCATAAGCAGAAGGCCACTCTCTTGGTCTAAGACTAGGTCACGGACTCCCAAGTGGTTTGATATTTGTCCTCTATCATTTTTTCTTGCCAATATTACAAGTGCCGGAGTGACAACATAATGGTGACCATCTTGAGGTTGTTAAACTCATCTTTCATGAGAACAGCTTGATCAATTCTTGTAGTAGCCACCTATAAAAAATTTCATGCAATAGGTAGCTAAATCTCTTTTAGCCTTCAGAAAACAATTTCATGACCAAATTTTTAGTTCTTGATGCGATGATATTTTACCCTTTGATTAATCTTCTTGTTGTTTCCTCTTTATCCTAAAGAACACGCTGTTGCAGAAAAAGGCACTTAAAACCTTTTGCATCATTTTCACTACTCCTTTCTTCATAAATAAACCTACTTTTCATCCTTCAGCTAGCCTATTAAGAATCCCTCCATAAGCCTTCATTTAACCTTAAAATTCATCAAAACACCTTTAGACAACCTGTTCCCCTTTCATTTGGTTTAAAAACTCTCATTTCACTACTCAGAACCCTGACCTGGTTTAAAAACATTGTTTTAGGCCTATAAAAAGCAGGTGTAAAGTAGCTATAATATTCTTAAGCGAGGGCTTATTTTAACACTTTGTTCTCATAAGACCTTGACCCACAATGAGCTAAATTCTATTTATCTCAAACCCCGTCATAACCTTACTTTCCTTTGTTTTCTATTCAGCAAAGTTTAAATAAGATAGATCGTTGATAATTTCAAATCGCGATACGAACCATTCGATCCCTGCCTTATGTTTCTCGCTCATACTTTCTCCCTCTTTGAATCTTGACCATCGCGTCGGCATCCGGAAACAATCAAAATTAATAAAAATGACCTCTTATCTTTCCTCCTTTAAATAGCCTCTAAACTTTCAATCTCTAAACCGTCCGTCGAAAAAAATCTAACGATCCGAAGATTTATTTCGATATTCTAGACCTTTCATTTGGGAAAATAACCCGTCGCATATGTAGTCAAGCAAATCCATTAAAAATATCCTATGGTGATTTAATCGTCGCTTAACTCGCTGGGACCTACCTAAAACACACAAAAAACATACCCCGCTCATAGCGTTGCCGATGTATTCCACTACTCACCCCTACCCGCTTCTCCATCACGCCCAATCCACCATTGGATCTGTTGCCCCCTCATCGTATTTAAATTGTGTTTCACATTTTTATTACTTTTTACTGTAATTTAATCTCGGAAAAAAATCTGAAATGTGGTATTGAAGGGCCGGTGTCGACAAGTTTGGTATCGCGTTTTACCGTCGGCTCACTGCTCTTGTAAAAAACCATTTGGTTTTTTAAACGAACAACCCTCCATTATTAGTGTTATTTCACTTTTAATCTTGGTAGTTGATTTTTAATATTGAACATCTCTCATTGTTCACGACGGTCATTTGCCGCCATACACTATAAGCGGCTCCCATTGACTTCTACTGTAATCGATCTCGAGTGACACCTTGGAATTTAAGTGCCTCCATTTACTTTTCATCCAACTTCCTCTCCCAAATGATTTGATGCAATCTTGACCAGATTGATTAATCTAAAATCTCACAGCTCGATTTAACCTCCCTCCCCAAACCTTCAAAAGTCTTAGCCTATTTTCAAGATTTCTTAACTTTGTTCATTTTAGTTATAAATGTTTTTCCACGTTTTAAAGAAATAAGAGCCAGGGGATGAAGATCCACACATATATGCACATAAAGGAGATCTCCCAGGGTTTAAACCTCGATTTTACACATTGCCTCGCGAGCGATGACGTTATAAAGAGTATACGTGGCACCTTTGTATAAAGCTTGATGTATCAAAAATCAAGGTATGGGTCTCAAAGATGAAGATCAGTGCATGGTGAAGATTAATGATTTTAAATAGATGTTTAAAGGTTCTTACAAGAAGGTTGGTTGGGATTCAACCTCACAAGGCAATGCTATTTATGATCCTGGTGTGCACATTCATAAAAGCAATCAAGTGGGATATTAGGTTTGCAGTTAGTCTCGTTTGAAGTAGATCACGATGGAGTTCAAACTCCCTGCAACCGTCCTTCCTCTTTCTCCTGAAATACATGAAGAAACCAGCACAAAGGACAAGTTGTACAGTATATTTCTACTCTATATGTTAGTGAGATTCATATAAAACATTAAATAAATCATCATGAATGCATGTATAACAAATATTCTTCATACATTAAAGCATACACCAACACATTTACTTCAGGAACAACATGATACTTCTGTATTATAAAAATAGTACGTACAAAAGTAAGTGGAGAGATCACCTGATCCTTCCAAGGCCTTCGCAGACCGTCGTCCGGATCCGTCCAGCCCTTGCCTCGCTAAGACTCCTTCCAAAGGAGTGCATACGAGATAACATATAAAGGGATGTGTATCTCAAGGAAACAAGGGTTTCCTGAAATGAACTGGGAAAGTGCAGGAGGCACGGGGAATCAGACTTGGATAGGGAACCAACAGAGTATAATAATAATAATTCTCTCTCCCCTTTAGGCCATACATATGAGGTCTTTTTTATAGTCCCTCCAAGTAGTTTCAGCAGTTGGAAACAGTTGGCCACGGGCTGGGGTGGTTGAACTACCTGAGTAACCATCAACCCAGCGCGAAATTAGGGATTTTTATATATTTTTTAACCATTAAAATGGCATACGCGGAAAAGTCTAGCTGTACTCGCGTATACACGCGGAAAAACACGGGCATAGTCGCGTATGAAGGATTTTCCACTGTTTTTAAGTGAATTTGTCCAAGTCTGTAGGAATGGGTGCCCATAAAGCCATGTAGCAATCATGAATCATGTCAAGGTGAGAAATGATGCTATAACAGATGCCCCCTAATATATGAGGTCAGAAGGGGTACATGATGGCCGAAATGTATTATGCACATAGAAAGAACTTCGCAAGGACAAGAGAGGACTTCACCGGAGTTCAGCCTGCCAAAAACCAATGAAAGAAACCAGAGAGTCAACACATGCTGAGGCGGGCATACCCATGCTCAGTCAAAAATACATCATATATATAGAAAGTACCGAATAGATCCAACATGTATACAAGTATAACTGAACTGAAAGTACATAGTGAATCATCTGAGCAGGGCCCGGAAAGACAAGTCTGTATCAATGTCCAAGTATCACATATAGAAAGCTGATCAAAGATAGTGCAACTGGATGTCTGATCAAGTAACTGAATCTCCAAGTACCGGATCATAAGAGGCGGATCAAATGGTACAATCACGCAACTCGGGGATCAACATATAAGATGTTGCTGTGCTGAACTGCAACATATAAGGGTGGACGGCAACACTGGCAGAAACTGAAAGGACTGTCAACAGTGAACCGAAAAATGCTGATACAACCCGAGGTCTTCACCGATCACAACGGCACAATTCTACACACTGGGAATAAATGGGCTGAAGTCGACCATGTGAGAAATCGTTGGATTACCGGGCATTGATGTATCCCGTTAACCAACGCGAGACAACCCACCGATAATGATAATGAGTGTCAAGGTGCCCCAGTACAATCTGACAAGTGCGAATGAATGAGTTGAAGTCGAATACTTGAAAGAATCTACCAATCAGGAGGCAATGATGAATCCCCACTATCGATAGCGAAGAGTCTGCCACTGATGACTGCAAACCCTAAGGTACTGACAAAAAGACTCTAGACCTTATTCCCAGAGCAATGAGTCGGAGTCGATGGGAAAAGATCCGCTGGAAGGAAGGCATTAAGGCATCCCACATCAGTCCAGCGCGAGTGTAACCCGCAGGCCAAGATTTGGAAGGAATCGGACGAAGGAGAGTGATGGAACCAAAACCGAAGTACGCTTCCGACGTGCACAAGATGAAGCTAGCGCACGGAAGAAACCCTCTGAACCAACCAATAATGAAAGCTGACACAGAGGCGAGAAATCCACCGATAGGGTCAAATGGAAATCCAGGTACTGTACGAATCCCAAGTGTGATAATGTGTGCTGACGTCGAACACAGGGGAAACCACTCAGTCAAAGACCCATGATGATGATCAAATGTTGAGCACGAGGTCACCTATCAATGATGGAAATAGGCCCAAGGTGCGGCTCTAGGCTTGCTCTCAGAGCAATGTGTCGTAGTCGATAAGAGACAAACCCGCCGACAAGAAGTCAATGGGGACCTTCTCAAACCAGCACGAGCAGAAGATCAAAAACATCTGATGTGATAGAACATGATACTAACAAGACCGGGAAGGCCGACTGAATAATGATTCAAGAGACACCGCAGAATGGCCGACTCAGGCTAAAACTTCCCTTGAACAAAAGCACGACTCTGTGATGACCATGGCAGTAAAAAGTGACACTGTATAAGTTTGTCTTGCAGGAGGAAAAACAAACTCTCCATATGATCGGAAGAGATAACCGACCGGGGGAGAACTGACAAGTGAAACATGGTAAAGGCTGAACCTAGGTCAAACTAGAACCATCCCAAATGAAGGAAATATATAAGTATATGTGCTTTGTTCAAGGGTGACAAAACTGACTCTGTACTGCCATCGAAATAACGAAGATACATCCCGTTCCCGCTCTTTTTGTTATATTTAATTTTTTTGTCTTTTTCATAATAAGCCCGAAAAAGAATAAAAGAATGCTATGATACAATGGATAGAACGAGTATCGAAAAAAGCAGATGCACTAGTTCCGGGGTTTGGAACAATCCTATGCTCAATGCAAGGTGGCGAAAAATGGTCAGTGATACTCAGAGGAACGTTCCATCCATGGGTACAAAGGTGTCAAGTCGTGATAGCTAAGTGCATGCAACGGTTAACTTGTACAGAAAGTCAAGGTCAAAAGTTGGCTTAAACATCGAGTCCGAATGAAGCCGGCTAAAGGCCAGGATAAACAAGCAGCCAATATGCAATGCAGTAATACAACTTAACGACACCAGGGAGCCTCTAGGGTATAAGCCAGAAAATGATAAGTGATGAAGGAGAAGAATGAAGCTTCAACACAAAAGACATGGCGGGACTAAAGAGGACTCCCGAGCCTACATAAAAAGCAGCATGGGCAACAAGTGATAGCAAGGAACTAACTAGGAATCCCATGTAAAGGAAGGCTCTACCATCAAGTCATGATTTAAAAATCGGCGAGTGAAATGGGTATAATGCTCATGACCTGATGGGATCGACCCTAAGGCAAGTGATCAGTATGGAGGCTAGAATGCAAGATGCAACGGAAAGTGATTCCCTAACCTATATGCCAGTGAAGATCATATACCTGCCGCGAAGAGTCTGAAAAAATGGGTCAAAAACCGGGAAAAGTCTCGAAATCGTCAAAATGTACCTGAAACATACCAAACTAGGCACTTCCAAACAATCAAGTTATACAGCATAATATAGATCGAAAAAATAAGCATAAGGAAATTTTTGCAAAAATTTTCAATTTTTTAGCCATAAATACACAAATTACCTCTCAATTGGTTCATTATTGCATAGCTGATTCGGAAAAAGAGCTCTGGAGCTAAAAACTTGTTTCGTCAAATCAGCAACAACCGACCGTCGGAATCCAGCGAAACTTCAGGTAGGCTCCTTATTCATCCTGTTGATTCATTTTGTCCGTTTAAAATTTAAAATTAAGTGGATTTTACCTGGAAACCCTTATTTAAAAAACGCGTACCTGCGCATACGCGGGTTCAAAGAAGTGAAGTCGCGTGTACACGCGACTGTGCACAGCGATACTAGCGTATGCGCAAGTCCGGATTTCAAAAATGAGTTTCTAATGCAAATTTTGATGAATTTTTTCAGGATGAAAATTTCTTGGAGGGAACGAGAGCATAGTGCAATAGACCAAGAGGTTATGGAAGATCAAGTAGCTCAAAACGTCCTCCGAAACTGTGGATTATTCAAATTTTTCAAAATGCCCAATATGAAAAGTAATGTGAGATTGCTTGAAATGCTGGTGAATTATTGGGAACCGGATCAGGATTGTTTCATCATTGATCAAATGCCACTACGCATAGAAGTGGAAGATATATACTTCATCACTGGACTCTCCAGGAGGGGAGACCCAGTGGATCTGCACGGAAAGCCCCTGGGAGGGTTAACCGTGGAGGATTATGTCCAACTCTATTGCGTAGAGAATTCAAAGAAAGTTGGCACACAGATTGCAATCAGAGATATCAGGGACTTGCACCTAAACATCCTCCTATTCACCATCGGTAGAGTGGCAGGATCTGCCTCACTGCATCAGGCGTCCAGGACGCACATGAGCATAGCTGTAGAGTGCTTAATTCATGTATATGATTGGTGCACTGCCCTGCTGCTGAACATGAAACAACAACTGACCTCCATTCGCAAAACACATACAAAACACTTTGGCTATGGAACCATTTTGACTACATTTTTCTTCGAGAGAGTTCCAGCTTTGAGACCCAGAGTGATCTCAACTATCAGCAGCCCTCAGGACCCAAGAATTGCCCGTTGGGCAGACATGATGAAGAGATTGGGGGGCAGCGAGGTACCCCGCACCACCTGGGATGATGAGTTCTTCTTATGGTGGAGAGAACAAATCATCGCAGTGGATGACTACCCCTATGCCGGGATGGATTTCCGAGGAGATCCAGATCTAGTACTTCCACCCGGTGCAGCATGGGGAGCAGTCGGTAAGTTTTTTCAAAAAATTTTTTAACTTATATGATTTTTTTTTGGATTTTTCAAATATATATGAAAAATGAAAAACAAACATGTTTTTGGATTGGATTCATAATGACTGACAAATGAAAAATGATCATGTTTCAGATGTTGGACCAGTGCGTCCTGAGGGCCTAGCACGTCACAAGCGCCGCAGAGGTGAAGCAGAGACAGCGGATTCTGACAGGACCCTCCAGGCCGTACAGAGAAACTTGGAGGGACTGACCCGCCAAATTCCTCTGGCTGCTGTGGAAGACTTGCCAGAAGCCGTCCAGAGACGGGTTGTAGGAGTGCCCCGTGACTGGGTTAGACTGTTCCGCCGTGTGGCCACTGTAGTGATGTTCTATAGGAACGCTGGGCAGGGTCCTCAGGAGTAGATAGATTTTACAGATTAGATGACTGTATATTTTTTGAGACTGAACATGATGGGGCATAAGCCCAAGTTTTGTACGGCATTGATGGATCCAAAATTTTGTAAAGTTTTTTGACATACCGATGATATATATACAGCGATATTTTGATGTGATGTGACAAATGTATCAAATGTATGATTTTTTTTGATGATTAAAATTTTATTGTATTGAATGATTAATATGCCAATCTAAAGCTTGATTAGCTAATGAGTCAGCAAACCAATTGTCAGCTCGAGGAATATGAATGAATGTTAAAAATTGAAATGACCTTTGTAACAAACGTACCCTCAAGAACAATCGTAATAAAACTGGATCTCGTACCCGATAAGTGTTGTTCAACTGCGACACCACCAGCTGGGAGTCCAAGAAAACTACCAACGAATCAACACCCAAAGATATTGCCTCCGAGAGTAGATGAATGACTGCAGTGTATTCTGCTACGTTATTGGAAGCAGGACCAATGCAGACCCCTCTTGATACTAACAGCTGACCGGAAGGATAGTGAAGAACCCAAGCCGCGGAAGCTAAGTTCCGGGTGTGTCTACTAGCACCATCGGCGAAACCGAAATGACTCATGACATCAACACAACCTGCCAAAGCAGATCAAAAAACATCACCATCTCATCAAAAATCGAAAATCAAACAGATATGTACAAGACAAAAACTACTATATACAAAGCAAAATGCCAGGCCAAAGCCTAGGCATAATACTTTTTCAAATAGAGCCCATTTCGGGGCTCCGGCAACTCATTCCCTTCGAAGTCAACCAAGGTATACGCTCCTTTCTTAAGGACTTTTTTGACGATATAGGGGCCATACCACATCGACTTAAAATTTCCCGCCCCCAAGGCATCTTTTTCCTGGGCATAGACCAAAACAAGGTCACCTTCGGAAAAGACCCTAGGCTTAACCGCCTTATCGTACTGGACTTTGACTCGGTTTTTATGCGCTTCGTTCAACGTGGCGGCATCTCGACACTGCTCATCAAGATGTTCCAGATGAAGAAGCCGCTCTGCCAGACTGGAAGTGTCAGGAAGAAGCTCAACATCCAGTTTAAGGGAAGGAATCTTGCATTCAATGGGAAATACGGATTCCACCCCGTGGACTAACTGAAACGGAGTAAAGCCAGTTGCAGTTTTAACTGACGTCCTGTATGCCCAGAGTGCAGGATATAGCATAATATGCCAGTTGGATCTATGTTTATCAATCGTCCATTGAAGAATTGTCTTCAAGGACTTATTCACGGCTTCCACTTGCCCATTGGCCTGAGGATAATATGGAGATGAATGCTCCTGCCGGAAACCCAATTTAAGAGCCAACTCAGCCATCATACTGTTCTGAAAGTGACTGCCATGGTCAGTGACAATCTCTCTAGGTATACCGAAACGAGCAATGACTTGGTTGAAGAGGAAAAGAGCTGCAGTCTCACCATCGTTCCCAAAAGTAGGCATAGCTTCGACCCACTTCGTAAAGTAGTCTACTGCTATGATAATGTACTTGTGACCTTTTGCCGAAGGCGGGTTACAAGTAGTATAATCCATACCCCACTTTGTAAAGGGTCCAACAGTAACAACAGGAAAAAGCGGAGCCGGATGAGCGCGCATTTTTCGAGTATACACCTGACAAGGATGACACTTCTTGACCGATTCAATACAATCTTTGAAAATCGAGGGCCAGAAGTATCCAGCACGCAAAATCTTTTGGGCTGTAGCAAGCCCAGATAAATGACCCCCACAAGCTCCACCGTGAGAATCATTGAGCATAGCCTCAGCTTCTTCGAAAGTTAAGCAGCGTCTTAGGATTGAATCAACCCCTCGACGGTACAAAGCATCACCAATAATCAGATAACTTTTGGCTAAGTGACGCAGCTTACGACGCTCATCCTTCAAAAAAGAAGAGGGAAACTTCGCAGTCTGGAGATATATAATGATGTCCCCATACCAAGGATCTTGTGGAGAAATCAGAAACAAGTGTTCGTCCGGAAAGGACTCATCATAGATCATCTCCTCTCCACAAGGCAACTCGGAGATCAATTCCGCAAAGACTAATGACTTCTTGGATTTGGCAGACATGAACTCTAGATCAAATTCCTGTAATATCACAATCCATCTATTATATTTTCCCCCAATCACTCGCCTGCTGAGGACAAACTGAAATGGATTGGCAGCTGCCAAGACATAAGTTTTGCGAAGAATAATATAATGCCGGAGTCGCTGCACAGCATGAACTGCTGCTAAGGCTAATTTTTCTATCGGGGTGTATCGCAGTTCAGGTCCTACCAGTCCTCGACTAAGGTAGTAAATAACATGCTCAGCCAGAGCATCATCCTCCTGAACCAGAACCATACCAATGGTAGATTCCGCTGTAGCCAGATACAAAAGAAAATCTCTGCTATAATCGGGTGGACTCAGTAAAGGAGCAGAGGTCAATGCCTTTTTCAAGGCATCGAATGAGCGTTGAGCGTAGTCGTCCCAAAGAAAAGGAACTCCTTTCTTCACCAGTCTCATATATCCCTTTGTAATCTCAGCATAGTTAACGATAAACCTCCGAAGAAAGTTAGACTTCCCTTGGAGACTTTGAAGTTGACGAATTGAAGACGGGGGAGGCAACCGAAGTATTGCCTCAACCTTGAAGGGATCTACCCTTATCCCTTCATTAGACACGATAAATCCCAACAGCCGACCGGATGTTACTGCGAAAACGCACTTGTTCGGATTCAAACGAATTTTATAAAAACGACATCTCTCAAATATTTGCCGGAGGTGTCCTGGATGATCCATCCTCTTTCGAGAATGAGCAGCTAGATCATCTAAGTATGCCTCGATGATTTTCTTGATGTCGTGGAAGGCGTAAGACATGGCCCGCCGAAAAGTAGCTCCAGCATTTTTAAGACCAAAAGGCATTTTCTTATATGCAAACGTACCCCAGGGACAAATAAATGCGGTCTTATGTTGATCTTCTGGACGGATAGTAATTTGATTATAACCAGAAAAACCGTCCATGAAGGAGAAAATATCGTTACCGGCACACTCGTCAATAATCTGATCAATGAATGGTGTGGGGTAATTATCTTTAGGACACGCCTTATTCAGGTCTCTGAAATCGATGCACACTCGAATTGTTCCTTGCTTTTTATCAACAGGAACGGGGTTTGAAACCCATTCAGTCAGAGGAACCGGGAAAATGAATCCCGCCTTAAGCAGCTTTTCAACTTCAGCTTTGATAGCTGCTGCCTTCCTAGGATTAACCGGACGAAGTTTTTGCCTGACCGGCTTAGCGTTTTCATACGTCTTGATCTCATGCTGGACGATAGATGGGTCTATGCTAGGAATTTCCTCATAAGACCAAGAAAAAACATCCCTATACTCTTTGAAGAGCTCGGTATAGATTTGAACTTCTTCACGGGAACATTCAGCTCCAATGAAAACGTTCTCGATAATGTTGGGATTCCTGGAGATGTTCACCGGGATAGTCGGAGAGACCACAGCCATGTTCCCTTCAGCATAAACCTGTGCTGGTGCTAAGGGGCTCAAGACTGGGTGAACAGGTCCAGGAGACTGAGGACTTGGAAAACTAGCTTCGACTTCGCGCAAGTCAGGTAGGAAGTAAGACCGATGATGCAAGTCATCCCACGGTCTCTCTATACCTGTCATTGCTTCCAGGATGGCCTCTTCAGATGGAAGAGTGGTATCTAGACAATCCTGGGCAGAAGAAGAAGTAAGCTAGCCTGCCGAGCCACATCACCATGAATCTCTTCCACAGCAGAGGAGCACGATCAGGCTCACATGCCCACACATCTATACAACTCACTTGAATCAGGAATGACTCACTCACTCTGCTTCTTCTTCCAAAACAAGAAAGCAAGGTCCAAGGGTCCGAAAAATAATGAGTTCGAAAGAACTCTCTTCGAAGGGGAGCCTTGGAGGATGAAATAGCATTAATAGACACCTTAGGAGGAGGAAGATCAAAAGAACCCATCAGGGAAGAATACATTCCAACTCCCAGATTCTCGACAGGTGCCTTAGTATTGTCCAACTTAGGAACAGATGAGTCAGGAGGCGCATCCAGGTCTACAGGAGGACAGTCCAGTTGATCCACCGTAACTATCCTCCCTTCGTGGGGAAAACATACTATTCGAAATAGTGAGGATGCAATAGCATCCATATCATATATCCAGTTCCTCCCCAACAGAAGGTTGTAGTCCAAGGCTGCATCTACTACCTCAACTTCTATGTTAACGGTTTTGCCCCCAACACAGATGGGCAAAGCCGGGACAATACCATGGGGCCTATGAGAATGGCCATCGAATGCAGTAAGAATAGTGCTAGAGGGAACAGCTTTAGGAGATCCTAGTGTCTTCCAGCATGCGAGAGACATCACGCAAGTAGAAGCACCCTCATCAACGACCGTACGAAAGATATTAGTCTTCCGGTACGATGATTTAATATGGAAGGCCATATGATGAGGAAGTCTCTTCTTAAAATTCTTCATATCAAAGGTAATCAGAAGAGAATTTTTCGGATCTATAGCCCCAATAGCAGTGAGCAAAGCACTGCGCTGAGCCGGACAAGACTGGAGTACCTCTAAAGCTGACATAGCACAAGGACTCTGCGCCAGATCTTCTACGATCGAGTAGTTCTGGGCAGCCCTCATGTTCGGATTAATCGTTGACCGCTTTGAAGATGCTTTTGGCATCCGAGGCATAGACTCAACAGTTGGCTTCGTGATATGAAGCGGCTCAGGAGTATCAGAAACTTCCTTAGCTTTCGAAGATTCCTCTCCGCCATAATCACGGGATCTCGTAGCGACATCCACGTGAGCACTCATCATAAAGATATTCGATGGAATTTCCCCTTCCCGAGGACCTCCAGAGGAAGCCCCAGGATTTTGGTTCGCGCCAGCAATTAATTGCTGCCCTTGGGGAAAAGGGTTTGTTAGCACAGCCTGGGAACTAGAAGAACCCTGCTGAGATAACAGGCGCTGAGCATCCTGAATTTTCGGGCAAAGGTGTGTTAGATGGTCTCCAGCACAAAGCTTGCATGGAAACTTCACTTTCTTTTTCTCCTTTTGCCCTTCACCAACACGCTCGTTGGTTTTATTTGCATTACCCTTCCCATTCTTGCCCTTCTTCCTGTTATTACGTCCCTTCTTCTTCCCATCGGACTGTTGATTTCCTTTTGGTTCAGAAGATTGGACAGCATTAATGGACAAAGACTGGGAAGGTGAAGAATCAGCAGACACAGCCTGACCAGAAGAAGCAGATTGTAAAGACAACTGCTGCAATTGAGAAAGCAGGCTGGCTGCACTACTACTGACCGATCCGACAAGTCCGTCACCATGCGGACCAGGTTTGGGTTTCGAAAGATCCAATTTGGAGCGAGGAGCATTAGGCAAATACTTGTAAAGCATGCCAGACTGAGAATAGATCAACTCTAACTGCTGGGCCCTAAAGATGGCCTGCTCCTCGGAATATACCCCCGACATGGATACATCCTTTGAAATATCTGACTGAAGCGATTTCAAAAACCACTCGAGAAGGAACTCACCTGGAATATGGGCTTTGATAAGCCTCTTCCTTCTCCTCCATTCCTGAATATGATCAGAAATGTGAGTTGCCTCATCCCGCTTAAAATTAGCCAGGAGTTCGGTCCCAGCCTCATATCTGACAGGCAACTGGAAATGGTTAAGAAAAGTGACAGCCAGTTCTCCAAATGTGGCGAAACTTCCCCCAGTGAGCTCTATATACCATTTGGCTGCATTCCCAGTTAAGGTGCGCTGAAATAATCTCAATCTAACCGAGTCGTCGATCAGAGAGTTGGAAGAGCACCATAAATGGAATGTGGTGACGTGGTCTGCCGGATCTTCACCATTCTTACCTTCAAACTTAGGAATGTCTAAAGGAAGTTTGGTTGGAACCGGAGGCCACCCCGGACTATACCGAATCGGGTCATTAGTTAACTTCGCCAAGTCTGGCAAGTTTAACGTTGCCAGAAATGGTAATCGCGGCGGAGCCTGAGAATTCCATCCTTGATGGGATGAATTTCCCACATTCTGAAAAGAATAGCCTGGATTTGATGAGGCACCAGGCTGCCAATAAGGACCCGTAGAAAAAGGAGAAGAACCTCCTCCCCACGCCGAGTTACCAAAACCCAGGCTAGTTCCCCCCGCTGAAGTATTGACAGATGAAAGCCCCTGATAGGGATTCCATGCATTAGATAGAGGAGAAAAAGACTGATAAGCACTCGATGCAGGGAAAGAAGCATTCCCTGGATGACTCGCGATGAACTGATTCCCTGCCCCCGACGTTGCAAACATAGGATTCCACCCCATAAAAGCAGTCGAACTTGGCCCCTGAGCCCAACGATTGAAACTTTGGGTCTGGGACGTAAAAGGAAATGACCCTAAAGAAGGATTGGGACTAAGAATATGCCCAGTCCCAAAGGGGAAACCCTGAAAAGAAGCTGATCCACTAGCCATGTTGGACATGGGCGTAGATCCAGCTGCACCGGCGGTAAAGGAAAAAGAGGGATTTCCAGCAATGGACATCCCTGAAACAAAGGGACCAGATTGAGAAGCATATGCTTGGGTGAATCCAGAGCCAAACATAGCAGTGCTAGAAGCACTCGAAGATATAGCAAGAGTGCCCCCTGCCTCGACAGAAGCAGGAGTCTGAATGCCCGCAGCACTCACGGTAGAAGCCGCGTTCCCAGTCGTGGCCATCGAAAGATAAGAAAAATATGGAAGATCCGGCGGTCTTTCAGACTCCGGTCCGACGTACTGAATAACAAACGGATGATCAGCAGGAAGAGGAGATGGACCTGAAGCTGAAGGCTCAGGTATATCTTCTATCTGAAAATCTTCCTCCTGAGGAAATAACACTCTCGAGGTGAGCGGAACGCTCCTCTCGGGACCGACACCGGAATCAGAAACGAAACCTTCAGACCTTAGAGGAGGATCTCTCTCCACAGCGTCAGACTCAACAGGGTGAAAACCACCTGCTAAATCGCTCCTACGCCTTCTCGAAGAAGGCTCAGCACTCACGGGAGATAACCCCCGGACTCTCCTCGAACGTCGAGGCTCTTGATCAGCCACTTTTACAAATTTATTATATTAGACTCAATAAAAGTGAAAAGCTAGGCAAGCTAGGAGCAAAGAGCACACACTAAAAATCAAACCCTGAGATACAGCAAGCAAACAGCCTCCAAGTATTTCCGCTCCGGGTGATGAGGACCGGACACCAAAATACAGGAAAGCGAAGTATAGGGCCTTCCGAAAGCAGTCTGGGATGATTAGGGCCCAGAACAACTAGCGAAGGTATCAGAAGTAGTTACGCCGACCTCCTAACAACAGCCTTTGTCGGCTCAAGCACCCAAGCTTCGCAAGGGCACCCCCCAGAAGTACTGCTGGAAGTGATGCGACGTCTGCCTCAGGTACCACGGGTATTCCCCCCCGCAGTCACCTGTGTGGAACCTAGGAACAGCAACTATGGCCACCAATCCGTATCAGAAGCTGGGCGGAACGGTCTTGAGGTTAGATTCAGCTAATCGGAGGGGGGGTATCCCTCTTCTTAACCTTCACTTCCCCTCGCGCTTGACTCTCGAATGAGAGCTTTCCCAGTCCACTTCACGGAGTTTGATTTCGCTCAATTAATAAACTTCTATGTTTGTTTGAGCGGCCTTGGAGAGTTAACTCTCCTCTCTCCTATTCCAAGGCCCTACAACCTAGCTAGTTGGTGATTGACACTTAATAAAACTTGCTAGTTGATTTTAGATTAAATCGCTTATTTTGAGGGCTGTTGTATTAAGTCATAAGGATATGGAGTTGAAACCAATGATGTTCTGACGCAAAAGAAATTAATAAAAAACCTGACTACATGCACATGCAGTTCTTTGTCTTTCGATGAAGAGCAATTTCTATGAAAGTTCTACGAGGCTAAAAAATGTATTTTTCTTTTCGAATTACAAACTCACACACACAAAAATTAAGAAGCTAACTAAATGATTCAATGCACCTAATGCAAATGACCACTAGCATGTAAATTCTAAGATGCAAAAAGTCCCTTGAAACAAGGTGAAATTTCCCAAAAAGGCTCCTTCAGTTTTAACTCGTCTTTTGATATCCAGAAAGCCAATTCTTGCAAACAAGAACTCTCAATATAAGACACCAAAATACTCAACAAGAAGAAGAAGAAATCAAAAGACACTCTCTCCTCAAAATCAAGCTAAAAACTAGAAGCAAGAACTTTCACTAAAGTCCCAAAAGATGAAGCTAAACGAAAATGAAAAGGGCAACAACAAAAACGAAAAACAAGAAACAATGTTTTTTTGAGTTTTTGATATGCAAAAACAAAAAGCAAAACAAATGTTTTTGGGCTTTTCAGTTTTATAAACAAGAGCTTCAAGAAAACCAAGAACAACTATCCCAATCCAAGCCGAAATGAGACCGAATTTCAAGCATAAACTCCAGCTATGCCCCCAAACCCTATAAGGCTAATAACAGCAAGATCAATGAGAGCAATGGAAGACCAAAAATTCAATCAAACAGCCAAGAGAAACAGTGCAAATTTGTTGCAATACAAAACTCTAAAGAAACAAGAAAAGATCTTCGAAAATTGCAACAAAACCCTAGCCTATGAAACTCAAGAAAACCAATCGAAAACAAAGCAAAGAACGCAATGCGAAGCACAACACAAAGACAGGAGCGAGTCAGTGAGCAAAAGCTCTCTGTTCTGGTAATGCAGAACAGCCAAGAACGCTCAGAAAGCGATCTTGGAACTCAATCCAGGAGTGCTAGCACCAACAAGAACACTTCGCCAAAAAGATCAGTTTTCAGACAAACGAAAGAGAACCAAGATTTAAAACCACTTCTGTCACACTCCAGTAAGTACAAAGACTCTAAAAACACAGGCTTCTACAGCCAGCAAAGACCAAAAACACCAGGAGCTTGAAATTTCAAATTCAGCCTAGGTATACGCGACCTTGCAGTTATGCAACAGGCATGTATACGCGTCTGTGTAGAGGGAAACCCGCGTGTACGCGGTTCCTTCTAAACAGACTCGCGGGTATACGCGACTGTGTACAAGAAATACTGCGTATACAAAGAAAGATGATGAAAAATAAAAGGTACAAGCCTGGGAAAGGTATAAAAACTTCAGACTGATTGCAAGAAAGCCAACTGGACTGTAAAAGACAGAAGAAACTGTTGGTAACCTACCAAAAGCTGACAAAACCCAACAGGAGAATCACAAAAGTGTGATCCCCAGCGGAGTCGCCAGTTCTGTTTCGGGGATTTAACACCCTAGAGGTTGGTTGGGATTCAACCTCCACAGAGCAGGGGCGTACTATTTAACAGAGACTCACACGATCATGCACATTCATAAAAACGAAATCGAGTAGAATGAGGAGTTTACCCGTTGGTCCTACGTTTGAAGTAGATCCACGTGGAGTTCAAACTCCCTGCAACCGTCCTTCCTCTTTCACCTGAAATACAAGAAGAAACCAGCACAAAGGACAAGTTGTACAGTATATTTCTACTCTATATGTTAGTGAAATTCATATAAAACATTAAATAAATCATCATGAATGCTTGTATAACAAATATTCTTCATACATTAAAGCATACACTAACACGTTTATTTCGGGAACAGCATGATACTTCTGTATTATAAAAATAGTACATACAAAAGTAAGTGGAGAGATCACCTGATCCTTCCAAGGCCTTCGCAGACCGTCGTCCGGATCCGTCCAGCCCTTGCCTCGCTAAGACTCCTTCCAAATGAGTGCACACGAGATAACATATAAAGGGATGTATATCTCAAGGAAACAAGGGTTTCCTGAAATGAACTGGGAAAGTGCAGGAGGCACGGGGAATCAGACTTGGATAGGGAACCAACAGAGTATAATAATAATAATTCTCTCTCCCTCTTAGGCCATACATATGAGGTCTTTTTATAGTCCTTCCAAGTAGTTTCAGCAGAATAATTCTCTCTCCCTCAGGCCATACATATGAGGTCTTTTTATAGTCCCTCCAATTAGTTTCAGCAGTTGGAAACAGTTGGCTACGGGCTGGGGTGGTTGAACTACCTGAGTAACCATCAACCCAGCGCGAAATTAGGGATTTTTATATATTTTTTAACCATTAAAATGGCATACGCGGAAAAGTCTAGCTGTACTCGCGTGTACACGCGGAAAAACACGGGCATAGTAGCGTATGAAGGATTTTCCACTGTTTTTAAGTGAATTTGTCCAAGTCTGTAGGAATGGGTGCCCATAAAGCCATGAAGCAATCATGAATCATGTCAAGGTGAGAAATGATGCTATAACAATAGAGTTTAAAGGGATTGAGGCACCAATTCAAGAATCAAAGGCCTAATCCACAATCATTAAAGAACAAAGACCAGAAGATTAAGATCAAAGGCCTAATTAAGCCTAAAAACACAGAGTAAAGCAGATGAAAGGTGTTTTAAGGAAAAAAAAAGAGATATGTCAGTTCGAAAGGCCTCCACTGCCACATCAGAGGCTAATTGAATTCTCTCCAACTACCAAAGAGCCACCTGCAGCTTCCATAAATCAAAAGAAGGCCTACTTATTGCCTATTCCGAAGATATTTTCCCAAAGACACCTAAACAGTTATTACCAATGAAAGAACAAATTCTAAACTGTCAGTGAAGTTATTGTAAAAGATAAATAGGCCATAAAGTCATTCTTTTTACCCATTAAGCCTTAAAAAGTAGAAACAGAGTTATGAGACGGAGTTGTATATAGAATGCATTCCTGCCTTATGCCTTGCATGTTTTTCAAGGCTAGGAATTGCATTTACTATGGAATTAATGATGCTTAAAACCCTAGAAACTCTTCCACCTCCTCATTTCCTTATAAAATCTCCTTGAGGAGCACATTGTAAAGGGTTGGTTATTGGATTTTTGATGTAATAGTTGTTTTATTGAATCATTTTTTAATGTAAATAAGTTCTGAAGCTCTGAAGCTCTGTTAAGTTATTGAAGAATTTAGGCTGAGAAGAAAAGTTGTTGCTGTGATGAAACATTGGACATGTAGTTTGTTACTAGATTGACATCAATATACAAGATGATTTTTGGGATCCTGGTCTATATCATTGGTGAAGTACCTCTTACTGTTATTTTTTTCCTTTCATGTATGCCATTTTGTTCACTTTTCTCTGATAAAGAACAACAAATATAGAGCTAGGATTTACCGTTAAAAGTACCCTACTCTCACTGATAAGCTTTATCTTTATGTTTTCTTCCAATTGTGTATTTAAGAATGACTTAAGTGTAAACATTATCAATGAATGTTGGTTAGTCCATGTCTTAAGGTGCAAAAATTGAAAGGAAGTTCCTGAATGATATTTTCATTTCATGCTAAGTAGATTTAAACTAGAAAATTTTATGGTTTGCCCTGTCTTCCAGTTCTTTCTCCAAAGGTTGTTTTGAAGGTTTCCCTAAGAGTATGTTGAAAGAAATTCTAGATTTTAATGATATCTGACCTGATCCTAAGCTGCACTTTGTTTTCTTATCTGTTTTCATCCCTTCTAAAAGTAGTCTAGTGAGATTACTGGATTGTTGTCTGATAAGTTAGCTTTAATGCAAGCTTGTCCAAAGAAGTTTATGGTTAGATCTGTCCTTTGGTTGGTTTCAAACAGTTGCTTAAAAAGGCTTTTCTTGTATGGAAAGTTGATAAATCCTTGTTGAAATTATTGACTTTTTCCACCTTCTCAACACTTTTAATGTTCCATTCCATCATTTAATCTAAAGGATCTTTTGAAATAGATGACTTGCCCCTTGGACCACTCTTGAAATTGTTGCACAGTTAAACCCTTTTGTGACTCCATTGCCCAATGGTTTAAAGTTTTTTTCACACTAATCATATCTGTTGAACACTTCTCAATATACTTGCATCTTCACCTCTTTTTAACTCTTTCATTTTGTGATATTCCATCCAATTAAAGATCATACCTAACCAACCAAACAAACCAAAACCCTTGTTCTTAATAACTAGCCTAATATCATACTAAAAGCCTTAAAAGATAAATCAATCTTTGCACTTATAGAGAGATCCCTCTCTCGATTCAAGAGGGCTAGATCCTAGAATCCCAAAGTGGTTCATATGTAGGCTTTGCAGCTTGTATTTGCCAATATTGCAAACTACAGAGACCTAACATTCTGGCGGCTCCACTGGGGAATTCTGAGTAAAATCCTTAAAACAAGACACTCAGTATTCAGTGCAGTATAAGTAGCTTTCTTCAAGCACTACCAAGCATCTTGGTAATCATGATAGGACTTATTTGAATCAGTGACAAGCTAAGTAACCCTTAGGATTCTCATAGAGCTTATCAAACCTTGAAGGAATCAGCTAGCTAAGCCATAAGAGTAAAATTTCTTTGTCTCATCACTATAGCTAAGTGTTGAAACAGATTTAGGACACTCTTATAACCCATAGGACTGAAAAAACTCAGAAAACCCAAAAATATTTCAAATTTGTATTCAAACCTTTTAATGGTGGTGGACCATAAAACATTTTACCTTCAAAAGCTAAAAATTTCCACCTGGTGACTCCACAATCCTAAACAGACCTAAAGACTCCACTCGAAAACCCATTACTATCATAACATCATACAAATTCAGTTAAGAAAACTTTGAGGATTAAATTTTCCTTGCTAAAGATCAGTTAGCCTACTAAAGATTGTCATATTTGGTTAAATTTTTCTTGTTACTGGGTCTGAAAACTTAGCATAGTGGCTTCTAAAATAATCCATACTAGAGCTTATCCTGATCCAAATCCTCCTGAGATAGTTGATAATCCTGAAAGCATACTTTGGAAGTTTCCTAAGGCAAAAGCTTCAACTGTTGTTAGTTCACTCCATAGAGCTAATTCTGTTCCTGAAAACCTTACAGCTCTACAATATTCACAAGTTGACTTAAGAAACCCATTCAGAACTAGGTCACTTGATGATATAGATCAGATAGATTTAGAGTCTCCACCTTCATCCCAAGATAGAGGTAAACATCCTGGTAGTAGAGAAACTACTCCACCTGATTTACATTTCCTACATAACTTTGGTTTCTCTCATCCTAGATCTGCTCAACAATCTCTTGCTAGTCCATCCACTTGTGTTATCCATACATCCACTGTAAAAACCACTACTTTGATAGAAATGAGATTGATGATGAAACTTTCAAACTTAGATTATTTTCTCAAAGTCTAGGGGGAGAAGCAAGAAAATGGTGCAAAGTTGTAACCCCTCACAGTATTAATGATCTCCAAGCTCTCCATCATATGTTCCTAAACAAGTGGGAAGTTAAGAAAAACCCTCTCCAAATACTTTCAGACTACAACAATCTCAAAAGAAACACTGGGGAAAGTGTTCAAGCTTATTGCAATAGGTTCAATAGTGTTTATAATGCCCTTCCCCCAAAATTGAAATCACCACAAGGCTCAGCCTTGAACAAGTTTCCTGAAGGATTTGATCCTAAAATGGTGTATAAGCTGAGAGAAAGAGACCCTTTGACTCTAGAAGACATGCAAAAAGGAGCTCTTGTTGTGGAAGTAAATTTGATGGATAAAAGAGCAAGGATGAGGAATGAAAAGAAAATGTCATTTAGGGAGGAATCTGCACCTTCCACATATAGCTCAAATATGGAAATAATGATGGAAGAGATGATGAAAAAGATGAGCGTACTTGAGAGAGCACAAGCTGGTCAAAACCAATCAGCTCCCCAAAACAAAAATCAATCTCAAAACCAAAATCAGAATTTCAGGAGAAACCAACCTCAAAACAGACCAAAAGACCCTGATCAGGAGATTATACCTCCTTTTCATCAAAACTATGTAAGTGAGGTTGAAGAAACAATTGAACAAACAGAGGAAGATGACATAAACATGTTGGGAGTAGACAATGATAATTTTGATGTTCATTACAATAGGAAACAAGGTTTATATACACCCTATGATGATAAAAGAGCAGAGGATGAATATTATTATCAAAAGTTGGAAAATGTCATCATATAAACTCCAAAAGAGTATGACCTTAGGAGTAAAAAGAATCAGGAAACTCCCAAAACTAAAACCTCTGACAATTCTGCAAAAAATAGCCCTGCAAGTAAACCCAAAAACATTAAACAAAAAGACAAAACAATGGTTTTAAATTCTGATCAAAGCAAAGAGAAAGGCACTCAAATTAATGAAAAACAAAGTGCAGATCTTAACAACATTAGCACCTCAGCTAGTGCTCCTATTAAAACAATTTTTACCAATGTAAATAGAGGAAATCAGCAAGTTGATTTCGCTGATAGAGTGGTGATTAATAAGGTTGAAACAAACATTGTAAAAAGTCAGTTTCCTTTTAGTTTGGAACAAGAAATTGCCAAGATTAAAATCTCTGTTCGCCTTACTAAATTAGTCACCCGAGATGTATATAGATCACAAATTTTGAAAGCTTTCAACATAGCAGAAAACAGTGACACTGTCAATCTTACTGATGACCAACCAGAGCCCTTATTTGGTCCTAAGATTGAGGGAAGATATCAAGAAGGACTAGTTCCTCCTTTTTATGTTAGTTTGAAGATTCATGACAAAATTTTACACAATGCTATGCATGACTCAGGGGCCTCTCACAACTTAATGCCCAAAGCTATAATGGAGAGCCTAGGCCTTAAAATTACTAGACCATACAAAGATTTATATTCCTTTGACTCCAGCAGAGTGAAATGTTTAGGTTTGATTAAAGACCTTTGTGTGAACTTAGCACAAATTCTAGCCAAGTGTTTAGTGATGGATATTGTAGTGGCTGATGTACCCCCCAAGTATGGTATGTTGTTATCAAGATCTTGGAGAGCTAAGTTGCAAGGAACAACGCAAATGGATATGACATATGCTACCATCCCTATTTTCAATCAGGCTAGAAGACTTTATAGGGAATCTCACATGCAATACATGGTCAGTAGCCAAGATAGACCAGAAAACTCTCCTCTTTATTCTGTACATACAGGCCTTGACTCATTTATTCTCTTCAATCATGAAATATTCAATGAGCAAGAAACCTTAACTGACTTAGTGGCCACCCCTCACTGTAATATAGTGGCAGACACATAAAAGGAGAAAGACATGACAGAAGTGTCAAAATAGTTTGTCAAAACAAAAAATCACTGCAAATTGATCATAAGTCTAGAGCTACAAAACAGTCATCGATTGCTTGAAAACCTTGAGAACCAAGAGAAGAATCCTCAACTTAATGAAGAATATGAGGAACTAGAACAATTTCAACATGGTGCTGACTTACAAGAACAATCTAAAAGCACTATAAATAAAGAGGATAGTAGCCAAACTAGTAATTCTGAAACTAGTCCTCTTTGGAGTATGAATTTTGATGGGTCTTGCACTAAGAACAATGCAAGTGCAGGCATTTGGATACATGACACTCAAAACAATCATGCTGAAGGACATTCATATAGATTAAATTCTCAATGTTCAAATAACATTGCTGAGTATGAAGCTCTCTTTTTAGGCCTACACTTATTAAATAAATTAGGGGCCAAGAGGATAAAAGTTCATGGGGATTTAGAGTTGATTATTAGGCAAGTGAATGGGGAATATAGTGCCAAACATCCCATACTTAGAGCCTATAAAAATGATGTCATTGACTTATTGAAAACTTTTGATGAATTCCAACTTATCTTTGTCCCAAGAAACCAAAATGTCCTTGCCAATGGTTTAGCTTTTGCTGCCAGAACTTGTCTAACACCCTATGAAACCAAGCAATGCACTACCCAAATCAAATTTAGACCAGTTGTCCCTGACAATGAAAAATACTGGTAAGTATTTGAAGGAGATAAAAAAATAGAAGACTTCTTACAGTCCAGAAATGAATTTGAGCTACCAAGTTCATATTTAGAGTATGAACGAGACTATCCTATTGAAGAAAATCCACCTAATAAAGAGGTAAAGTCTCCAAAGATTGCTGATATAAATCTGTTGTCTAGTAAATTTGAACATACCACATAAATTAGTGTTGATTTAGGAAAAGAAGACTTAGAAATGCTGCAATCTAACACTCAAAGCTTGCCAAAAGTACTGGTCCCATTAGAAGAATTGTTTGATTTAAATGATGTTGCCAAAAAACCAAAATTGGAACTTGTTGAAACTGAAGTAGAAGAGTGTAACATAGGCAGTGAATTAAAGCCAAAAATGATTAAACTGTCTAAAACCTTGCCAGCTTACATCAAACTAAAATACATTGAGCTCTTTAAGGAATTTTCTGATGTATTTGTATGGAGTTATGAGGATCCAAAGTCCTATGACACAGAGATAATTCAGCACAAGATACCCCTCAAAGAAAACCAAAAACCTTTTAAACAAAAATTGCGCAGAATAAACCCTGTTCAATTACCTTTGGTTGAGAAAGAAATCAAGAAAATGTATGAAGCTAGAATTATAGTCCCTATTATATACTCATAGTGGGTGTCTAATCTTGTGTCAGTTAGGAAGAAAACAGGAGAAATAAGGCTTTGTATTGATTTTAGGAACTTAAACAAAGCTTCATTAAAGGACAACTACCATTTACCCAAGATGGATCACATTTTACAAAGGTAGTTGGTTCTAAAAGAATTTCTTTGTTAGATGGCTTCTCAGGTTACAATCAGATATTAGTACATCCTGATGATCAACTCAAAACACCCTTTACTGCACCTTAAGGTACTTTCATGTATGTGAAAATTCCCTTTGGTTTAATGAATGCTGGTGCTAAATTTCAGAGAGCCATGGATATTGCATTCTCAGAAGAATTAGGCTACTTCATCATTATTTACCTTGATGATATCACTGTTTTTTCCAAAACAGATGAAGAACACCTAGAACACTTGAGAAAAGTCTTTGAGAAATGCAGAAAATATGTGTTATCTTTAAATCCAAAGAAAGCAATATTTGGTCTCCAAGAAGGTAAACTTCTTGGACACATCATATCAAAAGAGGGAATAAAAATAGACCCAAAGAGGATTGATGGTATATTGCAAATCGACCATCCTAGAAACTTCAAGGAACTTCAATCTTTCATTGGAAAGATTAATTTCTTGAGAAGGTTCATACCCAATTTAGTTGAACTCCTTAGAAACATAAAAAACATGCTGAAAAGGGAAGAAGGAGTTAAATGGACCTTAGAAGCAAAGAAATCATTTGAACTGGTAAAAAAAGCATTAACCAAAACACCAGTTCTCATTAGTCCTGATTTTACAAAGGATTTCTTCATTTTTTCATTTGCATCAGAACACACAGTAGCTGTTGTCCTATTACAAAAAAACTTGAAGGGACAAGAGCAGCCAATTGCATTCTTTAGTAAGGCATTGAGAGATGCACCTTTGAAGTACAACATCATGGAAAAACAAGCCTTTGCCTTAGTCAAATCCTTAAAAGACTTCAGAGTTTACATTTTACATTCTCACATAATTGCATTTGTGCCAAATTCAGTTGTGAAAGATATTTTAACTCAGCACCCAGATGGCAAAAGAGGAAAGTGGATTGTTGTGATACTTGAATATGATTTAGAAATAAATCCCACTAAGCTCATAAAAGGCCAAGGAATAGCAAGATTAATGGCCGAGTCTAATTTTTAAGCTCTTGATATAAACATGATAGATGCATTAGATGAACAAGAGGAGTTTTCAACTCCCATTATTGAAGATCATTTTCTGTTTTCATTTTGGTATGTTGATATTTTATATGTTTTGTTCAATTTGAATACACCTCCTGGTTTGTCTAAAACAAAGGCAAGATTTTTAAAATTGAAGGATTATTGCATTTTGGATAAATTTCTATATTGGAAAAATTCTAGTTGATTATTGCTTAAATGTTTGCCTGACAATGATGCAAATAAGATCAAGAATGAGTTCCATGAAGGAGAATGTGGAGGCCACCTATATTGGAAGACAACTGCCAATAAAATCCTTAGATCTGGTTACTATTGGCCCACCCTCTTTCAAGATGTCCATAAAATGATTATTGCCTGTCACAAATGCCAACTCTTTGAAGGCAAAAGAAAATTTCTTCCCTTACCCTTGCATCCAATCACTGTTGAAGCTACTTTTCAACAGTGGGGTCTAGCCTTCATTGAGGAAATCCATCCAGCCTCATCCACCCAACATAGATGGATCTTCACTGTAACAGACTACTTTACCAAATTGATAGAAGCCATCCCTTCTAGGCAAGCCGATGACCCTGTCATCATAAAATTCCTTGAAAATCATATCCTATATAGATTTGGCTGTCCTAGAAATATTATTACTGACAATGTTGCTGCATTTGGATCTAAAATATCGTTGAATTCTGTCATAAATATCAGATTACATTGGGCCATTCTACTGCTTATTACCCTCAAGGTAATGGGTTGGCAGAATCTTCAAACAAAAGTTTGGTGAACATAATCAAAAAGTTGTTGGAAGACAATAAGAAATAATGACACACAAAGCTAGTGCATGCACTATGGGTTGACAGATTAACACTTAAGAAATCAATTGGAATGTAAGCCTACCAGATAGTTTATGGAGTAGATGTAATTTTTCCAACCAGTCTAGGAGTGCCAGTCATAAAGCTGATCCAAGAGGTAAATGTTAGGTCTCTGTAGTTTTAGTAGATTGGCAAGATTAAAGCTGCAAAGCCAACATATGAACCACTTTGGGATTCTAGGATCTAGCCCTAATGAATCCAGAGAGGGATCTCTCTTACAAGTGCAAAGATTGATTTATCTTGAAGGCTTTTGAAATGATATTAGGCTAGTTATGAAGAACAAGGTTTTTTGTTTGTTTTGGTTGGGAAAATATATATGAAGGTGAAGGAAGTCTAAATTAAGGGTGAAGGTATATGCAAGTGAAGGAATGATTTATCTAACAAGATATGCAAGAAGCAGCTTCAATCCATTGGGCTATGGAGTCATAATAGGATTTAATTGAAACAACAAGGTTCAAGAGTGGTCCATGGGGAAAGTCATCTATGTCAAAGGATCTCTTTAAGTTGATTTTATGGAATGAAACAATAAGAAATGGAGAAAAAACAAATGAAGAACAAAGAGCAGCCTAAGATCAAGTAATTACTTTGAAACTATCCTACTTTTGGCATGCACTTGAGAAAAACATAAAATTAATATAAGATCAGGTAAGTACTTTGAAACTAGCCTGCTTTTGATGCGCTTTTAGTAGAAAACATTTAAAACATTTAGAATAGATTAAGATCAAGTAAGGACTTTAAACCTATCCTGCTTTCAGCATATTCAAAGGGGAACGTTTCAAAGCAACTATTGGAGAAGAAGCTAGAGGATAGGGCTAACCATAGACATTCCTAGTTCATTCTTTAATTAGTAAACTTTTCAAGACAACACTTAAGATAAACAAAGAATAGTATAAGATCAAGTAAGGACTTTGAACCTATCCTGATTTCAACATACTCTTAGGAAAAATTTCAGACAACCTTTGGAGATCAAACTAGAGGACAGGGCTAACCATAGACTTCCCTAGTTCAACTCTACTTAGCATAAACTGAGAATATTATTCAAGAACAATGTTTAAAGCTTAGACAGTAAGACATGGGCTCACCAACATTCTTTAATTGCTTGGACTGTATTAAATCATTCTTAAATACACAACTGGAGGAAAACATCAAGATAAAGCTTATCAGTGAGAGTAGGGTACTACAAAGAGTAAATCCTAGCTCTATATTTGATGTTCTTTATCAAATAAATTGGACAGAATAGAAACAAAAAGAAAATAACAATTTAGAATAATAAAAACATCACCATTGACATAGACAAGGATCCCATAAATCAACTTGTATTTGATGCTCAAACCAGTTACAATCATCAAGTCCAGTGGGTATCTACAGCTTTAAACTTCTCATCTCAACTTAGGTATCTTCAATTACAAACAGAGCTTACAACAGCTTCAGAAAACTATTTACATGCAATAGATATTCAGAGACCAACCTTTTACAATGTCCTCCTCAAGGAGATTTTATAAGAAAATGAGGAGGTGGAAGAGTTTCTAGGGTTCAAGTATCATTAATTTCATAATAAATGCAATTCCTAGCCTTGAAAACCATGCAAGGCATAAGGCAGGAATGCATTCTATCTAAAACTTTGCTTCATAACTCTATTTCTACTTTTTGAGGTTTAATGGACGAGAATATTGTGTTGGGGTTCCCATGTTTTGGCCAGGTTGAAAAAGACCAAAATATGAGACAACATAGAACCACTTTGGGACCTTAGGATCTAGCCCTCCTAGGCCCAGAGAAGGATCTCTCTATATGAGTCAAAGGATATGTCTTTGAGGCTTAAATTATAAGATTTTAGGCTAGTTATAGGCTCGAGGTTGTTTGTTTGATTGTTTGTGTTTGGTTGGAGGGAATCAGGAAAAGAAGGACCAATATGAGACAAAGATGAGCGAAGAGGAAGCTTAGGCAGAGGCAGATAACTCAAAGAACGTCAAATCCATTGGGCTATGGAGTCAAGAAAGGATTTATTTGTGTTTGATGTGCAAGCTTTCAGTTGGGCTAGTCATCTAAATCATCTGGATCTTAAAGGATAGAAGATGGGATGGAACATTAAGAACTGAAAATGAAAGGAGGGGGACCATCCAACTTTGTCTATAGATCAGACCTGAGATCATTTAACTCCAGGCCTACTTGGACAGAATTAGAGGTAATTACCAGGGAACTTAGAAAGACTAGCTGGTAGTGCAAAGATCCTAGTGGACAGGGCTAACACTAATCCCTAGTGTTCCCAAACATTCCAGCTAAATCCTACCAAGAACATCTAAACATAGACTTCATCAATTCAGACATCAGAGAGCAGGCAATGGCATCCACTACACTGGTTAAATCAATTGAAATCAACATTCAGATACACATATGAGCATAAAACATTGAGGTAGTGAGAGCAGGAAATATAAGGCACCTATCAAGGATGAATCTTATATTATACTTCTGTTGCCTACCAGCAGAAACGAAATGAAATGAGATGGAATTAAACACAAAGAAAAGGAAACATCACCAGCTGCTTTAGATCAGGATCCAAAGAAACATGCTTGTCATATTAAAAACAACACCAATCAGGTACATCATAGCCCATAGCTTGAATATTCAGTGTGAATACATCAAATCTCAGCCTATCTTACAGTATTACATAGAGAACTTGCCTCAAGAGGAAAATGCTTGCATTTCCCTGATATCTCATCAGCAACCGATACAATATTTCCTCATGGGTTTTATAACTGAAGAGGGGCAGAAGAGGTAGGTGAAAGGTTAAATGCAGTATTGAACTCTGAAACGAAATAGGGCTGAAGCCCATTCTGCTTTTAAATCTTTTGCATTTATTTCTGAGATGTCTTGGACGAAAGAATGAATCCTTTCAGCCTCCATTTACTTTTGTCTACCTCTTGTTGTACTTTGGTATGCACGACTTTGTGGTACTTTTGGTGTAGGAACACAATGGCAAATAAACACCTGAATGGTCTGCCATGCTGTGAAATAAATGCTTCTGATAGTATTCTAGACGGTCGAGAGGAGGAAAACTTCACTTGGACACAATGCATACTGAGACAATAATGTGTACTGTGTCCGTGTTTAGGAAGAAACGTTCTACTGATTTGAGACCCTGATTATGTGGTTTTCTGTGTGCTGGACTTTTTGTGTAACCCTCGATGTCTTTGAACTGGTACCTCCGCCTTTTGAGATCCCTGAAAAGGCACGAAAAACTTCCATATCTTGCCTCGGGCCTTCTGTTGCTCCCGTACTGTCTTTGCTTGTGCAATCTAAGCTTTAATGGTGCCGGCGGAAGTTTGCAGAGCTCGAACTCTGCTCTTTAAATGCGAGTCCTGTCACCTTGCCACTATATTGAAAGTTGTGTAACCATGGCGGCGTTCATCATCTGATAACCCTGCAAAACATGGGACTGGGTGATGAAGACCATGCGTAAGGGGTAGCTGTGGAAGATGGGAGGACATAAACATGGCGGTGGTGAGAACGATGTTTTTGAATGAAATGAATGTGAAAGATGCATTGCTATGGAGGGGACAACGACAAATAGGGCTGGGTGTGAACATGCTTTGTGGACCGTTAGATCATGACCGAGGGAAGTGGATCAACGGTGGAGACCAATCAGTTGGACAATATATGAAATGGGGCGGGATGCACAAAAACATTCAACTTTAATGCAAATACGAAAGTTTGGACTGTGGGGAAAAAATAAAGGATAATGCCATGAAATGCAATGGAAAGCGACGAGATGTACGGGAATGATCGTACGAGGCGGGACCCAACACAGAAAGCGCAGATCGCAAAGGCGGAAAATGCGATGGCGGAAATCAGCACCAAACAGGAAACTGCGCTTTGCACTCTGCGACGGGGCGGAAATGCGATGGGAAAATGCGATGGATGGAAAGACATTATGGTGGGCTCAAGCCAGATCGCAAAATCGCAAATATAGAAAATGCGACCGGCGGAAAGTGCGATGGATCAGATCGCATCGCAAATATTTGCGATGGATCATTTGGACACAAACAATGAAACTGCGATCATGCGATTATGCGATAAGCGCCTTAAAGCGCAGCGCGGGGTCACAGTGCTCAGTTACATGGGGACGGGGCTGGCAGACAGGGGCTAAGCCTTAGTATACGGTCGGAAGTGGGTTTTTAACCCACTTTAGTGCGTTTTTACACCAAAGGGAGGTAACGATAGAGGGGTAAAGGGGAAATAAGGTCAAAAAAAGAGTAAGGGAAGAATGTAAAGGGGGATATTTGGGAAATTAGAGGGTTGATAGGGGGAAAATAAAGGGGAACAAAACACTTTGACAGAAAGAGAAAAAAGGGGAAAAGGGACATTTGCAGGGGTACAAGGGGTAACACAGGTCTTAGGGAGAGGAACCAGCAGAGGGGATTTGAGCAGGCAAAGCACAGAGAGACCTCAAGGATGATGTGTCTTCAAGGGAGATGCATTCCTTGGAGGTCTCCAGAAAGACACAGCCCCCAGCTTGCTTGTCAATAATTTCATAGGGGGGCTAACAGTGGCTCCACATGGGGATGGCTGCTCCTTGGAGGAGTCAAGAAACCAGATACGATCTTTGGAGTAGGCCAGATGCCTGCTATCATAAGCCATCTTCCTTCTTTGATTTTTAGCTACAGAAATCATGATATAAACAGCAGCAAAAGATTTCCCACCCAATCTACCTACCCAAACTACAGCTCTACCAATTTCCCTTGGGTGCATTTAAACTAGCAGACCCTTCACACTTCATTCTGCGAAACGGAAAACCAACCTATTCTAATTCTACCCTTATTGCTCCATGAGCCCAGATTAGACTGTTGACCTCATCTATTTCTCTACCTAATCTACTACCTGTTGGGATTAAACTGTCCAACAGGTTTCTTCACCTACATTCTAAGACAGGAAATTTAAACACAGCCAAGCCAGGATTAGACTGTCTGACTTGCTGGGCTGAAACTTATAGATAACAAAACTGAGGAGGCATGGAATTCTGCAATTGTGAAATATCCTCCTCTCTTCCTTGTGACTCAGGTTTTGAGCATATTTGAGTCATCTCTTTCCCTTGATTTCAGCTCTGGTTTTGGGCATATTAGAGCTGATTCTTCTTTTCTCTGCTGATCCAAATTTTGAGCTTGTTAGGACCAGCTATTCTGTTTCTCTTTGGCTCAAATTTTGATCAGGTTTGAGCCAGTCTTTTCCTCAGAGGTTCATGTTTTGAGCATGTCTGAACCTCCCTTTTCATTCTGTTTTGGAACATTTTCTCTTTTTTGTTGAAAATGAAAATTTGCAACGGTATATACAATGGAGATGAAACTGGAAATGGAAAACTAGCAGAAATAATGTTTGAGCATCCTGCCATTGACAGGACCCCCAAACAGCTCTGTACCATCGAGTTCCTGTAAGAAAAATGCATTAGGCCCTACAGTGGCCTGGATCATGTATGGACCTTGCCACAAGCTGTCAAATTTACCATGTTTGCCTTTGTCCTCTCTCCTCGAATCCCATCTCAGAACTTTGTCTCCAACCTTGAAGTCCGAAGCTTTGGTTCTTTTGTCGAACTGTCTCTTTATAGCTTCCTGTGCTCTGACAGCTCTGTCATAAACCTGCTCTCTTGTTTGCTGAAGATGGATTGTTTCATTGATTCTCCTCACCATGCTGTTTTCCTCTGATTGGATCTCCTGGACAAGTTTGATCACTGGAACACTGCTTCAGTCCCATAAACCAGCTGAAAAGGTGACATGCCAATAGATTTATTTGTGGTGAGCCTGTCTGCCCACAAGGCATGTATCAACTTTTTATGCCATGACCTTTTGTTTTCTTCCAGTAGCTTCTTAATGATTGTAACCAGGCTTTTATTTGATGATTCAGCTAGACCATTACCTTGGGGGTAATAGGCAGTTGAATGTCCAAGTGCTATTCTGTACCTGTGACAGAAATCAATCATTCTTTTGGATCCGAAAGCAGCAGCATTGTCAGTGATTATTTTCGTTGGACAACCAAACCGAGATAGGATGAAATCTTCTAGGAACCTAATGATGACAGAATCAGTGGCATTCCTAGTGGGTATAGCTTCTATCCATTTCGTGAAGTAATCAGTGGCTGTTAAAATCCATTTATGCTGTCCGAAGGAGGCAGGATGAATTTCTCCTATAAATTCTAGGCCCCATTGCATGAAGGGACCTTCTATGGTGATTGGTTGCAGAGGGAGAGGAAGGAGCTTTCTTTTGCCCTCAAAGATTTGGCATTTATGGCAGGCAAGAATCATTTTATGGACATCACTAAAGAGTGTAGGCCAATAGTAACCAGCCCTGAGTATCTTGTTTGCAGTGGTTTTCCAACTCAGGTGGCCCCCACACTCCCCAACATGAAATTCTTGTTTGATATTTTCAGCTTCAGTTTCAGACAGACATTTCAGCAAAAGGCCATTTGGATTTTTCCAATATAGACTCCCATTCATAATGCAGTAATTTCTAGCTCTGAGTTTTATGAATTTGGCCTTTGTTTTGGGTAGCTCTGGAGGTGCATTGAGGTTAGTGAGCACATAAATGATATCAGTATACCAAGGAGAGTTCTGAAACTGCTCCTCAACAGTTTGATGGGGCAATCATTCCTGCTCATCTAAAGCATTCATCATGTTAATGTCTAAGGCCTGCAGATTAGATTCAGCCATTAATTGGGCCAGGCCTTGACCTTTAATTAGCTTGGTGGGTTTTATTTCAAGGTCATATTCTAAGATGGTAGCAATCCATTTGCCTCTTTTCCCATCGGGGTCTTGGGACAAGATATCTTTGACCACAGTATTTGGCACATAGGCAATGGTGTGAGAATGCAGAATGTACACCCTAAAGTCTTTTAAGGCCTTAATCAGGGCATAGGCCTGCTTTTCCATGATGTTGTACTTTAAGGGTGCATCTCTTAAGGCTTTACTAAAGAAGGCTATAGGCTGTTCATTACCTTCCGAATTTTTCTGCAGTAAAACCGCTGCTATTGTGTGTGGGGAAGAAAATGAAAAGATCAGAAAATATTTTGAGAAGTCAGGGCTGATAAGGACAGGGGCCTGGGTGAGTGCAAGCTTTACTGACTCAAAAGATTTTTTGGCTTCAACAGTCCACTTGATCCATGCATCCTTCTTTAGCATTTCAGTCATTTTCCTAAGATGCTCAGCAAGATTGGGGATAAATCTTCTAAGGAAATTGATCTTCCCAATGAAGGACTGGAGCTCCTTGATGTTTCTTGGATGTATAATTTGAAGTATTCCCTCAACTCTCTGGGGGTCTATCCTAATCCCTTTCTCAGATATAATGTGGCCAAGAAGCTTACCTTCTTGCAGCCCGAAAACAGTCTTCTTAGGATTTAGGGACAGACCATACCTTCTACATTTTTCAAAAACTTTCCTCAGATGTTTTAAGTGTTCTTCTTCTATTTTAGAAAAGACAGTTAAGTCATCCAAGTAGATAACTATGAAGTGTCCAATCTCATCTGAGAAAGAAATATCCATTGCTCTTTGGAAGGTAGCTCTAGCATTCATCAGTCCAAAGGGCATTTTCACATACATGAAGGTGCCCCATGGAGTGGTAAAAGCTGTTTTGAGTTGATATTCTGGGAGTACCAGAACTTGGTTGTATCCTGAAAAACCATCAAGCAGGGAAATTCTCTTAGAGCCTACTACTTTCTGTAAGATATGTTCCAATCTAGGCAAGGGGTAGTTTTCTTTTAGGGAGGCTCTATTAAGGTTTATGAAGTCTATGCATAGTCTGATCTCCCCTGTCTTCTTCCTTACAGCCACTAAGTTTGACACCCAATCAGAAAACCTCACCGGGACTATTATGTCTGCTTCATACATCTTTTTAATTTCTTTCTTTACGACAGGCAATTGTTTTGGATTGATTCTTCGAAGTTTTTGTCTGAAAGGTTTCTGATTTTCCTTAAGTGGTATCTTGTGTTGTATGATGTTGGTGTCATAGGCCTTCAAGTCTTCATAGCTCCATGCAAACACATCAATGAATTCCTTAAACAAGTCAGTGTATTTTTTCTTCATGTTTGTAGGTATAGACTTAGCCATTTTTACCATTTTGGGCTTATCTTCAGTGCCTATGTTGCATTCTTCTATATCTGATTCTGCATGTTCAATTGTAGGATTTTTTGCTACGTCATCAAAGTCGAAAAGGTCTTCTAAGGGTGCCAGGCCTCTGGGTATGTTCTTATCTTTGGCCTGCAGCACTTCGACCTCTTCGTTTCCTACGTTTTCACTATTTTTGTTGAAATTTCCAGTTTTATCAGAAAAAAGATTTATTTCTATGCTACTGGGTGTTTCTGGTTCATCTGGGGAATCCTTGCTCGGGAAATTATCATCAGAAATCGAGTCCGAATCAGAAAATTCAAACTCATTCCTGCCCACCAAGAAATCTTTGATCTGTTTGTCTCCTTCAAAGACCTACCAGTATTTTTCATTGTCTGGCACTACTGGCCTGAATTTGGTTTGAATGATAATTTGTTGGTCAGCTGGGGCTTTAGGATACGAGCTAGCCAGACATGCTAGTCCATTTGAAATTGCATTTTGGCCCCTGGTAACAAACACTAATTCATATTCAACAAACGTTTTCAGCAAATCCAGAGTGTCGTTCCTGTATGCTCTAAGCTTGGGGTGCTTTGCTGAATACTCACCATTCACCTGTTTGACAACTAACTCTGAATCTCCTTTCACGACTATATTCTATGGGCTCCTAATTTTTTCAACAGATTTAAGCCTAGAATCAGAGCCTCGTACTCCGCAATATTGTTTGTGCATTTGAAATGCAAATTGACAGCGTGGCTCTCTGCGCGGTCATTTCCTGTGTTACGTAGCCACACTCCTGCCCCAGCATTTTGCTTAGTACAGGACCCATCAAAATTCATTTCCCACAGGGGTTCTCCATTTAATTCATTTTCATCCCCTCCCCTATAGCTGGATTCGTCATTTTGTTGAGTTGTGAGGCTTGTGCTAGGCGGGGGGTTGTTTAGGTCGGAGAGATTAGGGAGGTGGCTGACTTGTTGTTTTTGTTCTGTCTCGGTTTCATTCAGAGTTATGTTTTCAGTATTTTGCCCATGGTCCTCTTCATATTCTTCTAGAGTAGCCATTATGTTGAAATCCACGGGCTGTATATTTGTATTTCCCTTGTATGATCTTGGCTCTTCTAAGGATTGGTCATTGTAGAGGATAAAAGAGTCTAGGTCTGTATGCACAGAGTATAATGGTGAATTTTCAGGCTTCTCTGGGCTACTGACTAGGAATTTCATCTGAGATTCTCTATACAGTCTCCTTAGCTGGCCAAATATAGGGATAGTGGCATATGAGCCATCCATCTGCATTGTTCCTTGCAGTTTGACTCCCCATGATCTTGACAATAGCATGCCATACTTTGGTGGCATGTCTTCCACCACGACATCCATGACCATACACCTGGCAGGAATCTAAGTTAAACTCACACATAGGTCTTTGATGAGGCCTAGGCATTTTACTCTGCTAGAGTCAAATGAATATAAGTCTTTGTAAGGCCTGGTGATTTCTAGGCCTAGCCTTTCCATCACTACCTTAGGCATCAGGTTGTGTGATGCTCCAGAATCATGCATGGCATTGTGGAGTATTTTTTCATGAATATTGAGACTAATATAAAATGGTGGAACTACCCCTTCCTGAAATTTTCCCTCAATTTTTGGACCAAAGAGTAGGGCTGGTTGATCATCATTCAAATTTACAGAATCATTCATTTCTCCCAGATTTAATGCTTTCAAAATTTGGCCTTTATATGCATCCTGAGTAGCCAGCTCAGATAATGGTACAGAGATTTTGATTTTTGCAATCTCACTCTCTAGATTGAAAGTGGGTTGTGCCTTAGAAACACTTGACTCTGCTTTATTTGCCACTGTTTTGGTGGCTGAATCAGCTTGCTGATTCTCACTATGTACATGTGTATGAACAGTCTTATCAGGAGTACTAACCGAAGTGATAGCACTGCTGGTTGGTTGGCTTTGTTTTTCAGTATCCTGGTTGTCTTTCTCCTTATGTTTACCAGAACTGGCAGCTGCTATTTTATTATTTACAGAGGTTGCTTTAGAATTTTTGTCAGGTTTTTTCCTGATGGTTACCTCAGGAGTCTTTGTTTTGGAGTTATCTTGTTTCTTTTTACTCCTAAGTTCATATTGTTCTCTGACCTGCAACATGGCATTTTCAAATCCTAGTCTGTAATCTTCAGTTTCTAACCATTCCTCACTCCAATATGAAGGTGAGGGCTGGTCATCCTCTGAATCACAGTTCAGGACTGAGTCCTCTGCTTCAAACATGTTTATGGTGTTCCCCTCAGACTCTTCAATGATTCCCTCATCCTCTTCTAAAAAATTTTCTTGAAATGGGGGAATGATTTGTTGATCTGACTCTCTTTGTCTGTTGGGAGTAGCATTGTTTCTTCTCATATTTTGGTTCTGATTTCTGTTTTGGTTGTTGTTTTGGACAACCATCCTTTTAATCATTTGCTGTAATTCTTCCACATTTTTGGATAGTCTGTCATATTTGGGATCAGATGTGGAAGCTATGTTGTCATCCCTATAGGTTACCCTTTTTTCAGCTTTTAATCTTGCCCTTTTTTCCATTAAGTTTGCTTCTATGGTTATGGCTCCTTTCTGCATGTCTTCCATGGTGGTGTATTCTTTATCTCTAAGCTCATAGGCCATGTCAACATCAAATCCATCAGGATATTTTTCTAGGGCCATACCTTGTGGAGGTTTCATGTGTGGGGGGAGAGCATTGTAAATGCTATTGAATCTAGTGGTGTAATCGTGAACACTCTCTCCTACATTCCTCTTAAGGGACATGTATTCTGCAAGGAGCTGGTGAGGCTTTGCTCTAACTTCCCATTTGTTTATGAAATTCTGGTATAATGCAGGGAGATCTTGAATACTGCAAGGAGGCAGATTTTTAAACCATTTCTTCACCTCACCTCCTAAGCTCTGGGAAAAGATTCTCATTTTAATTGTTTCATCGTCAATTTCCATATAATCAAAAGAGTCTTCCATTTTATCTACATGTTGCTAAGCTGTTATGGACTCTTTAGCAGTGAAGTGCGAGATTTTTGATTGATAATCATTGGGTAAGGGTAACAAAGGTTGGGGCAGGACTAAAGGTGCATACCAAGCTGCCATGATGATATTGTGATGAGGCAGTGGGTTAATTTGAGCAACTGGTATTTGAATGATTGGGATGTTAGGACCAGCAGAAGTCTGTTAAGCAGATCTAGGGTGGGAGAGCCCCAAGTTTTGAATGAAATGAAAATCAGGAGGTGTGGAAGGAGGGGTTTCATTGTCCCTAGTGTTTGGCTGGTCTGAAATACTGAGTGACTTAGTTCTAGGTAATCTGTTTTGAAGGTCTAGGCCGAAGAAAGGGTCTACTAGAGCTGCAAGATCTTCCGGTGCAGAATTAGCTCTATGAATGTGACTGGGAATAGTCGGTCTACTTAGTGTGGAAGCTCTTCTGAGGATGCTCTTTGGATTTTCCACTATCTCCAGTGGATCAGGGTTGGGATAAGCTCTTGTGTGGACGGTTCTGAAAGCCAGAATGTTGTTTATAAGCCAAGCAGCTTAATCCCTACTTGTTACTTCTACTGTGGTTAGTGCTGTCTCGGGAACTGGCTTCCCAGTGGAGCCTCCATTATGCTTCTGGTCTGGTCTCCCAGTGGAGTCTAATTGTGAAACCAAGATAATCAGCAGGCCTACTGATCACCGGTGGAGTCTTTTAACGTTTAGGAATGATGGAGTCGCCAGGTGGAGGGTTGAGGATGTTTCTAAGGGATACACTGTCCACCACAGTGATCAAGCACTATCACCCTTCGGGAATCTCCTCTAGAAAAGCTAGCTCCAACCAGAGATTGACTGGGAGGGCATTTACCAGATATGTCACCTCTGAAAAGAGGATGAGATCTGGAGGCTATCTGGCCCTTTCCAGGTTGTATCTAAGAGTGAGGTGGATATTCAATAATGGAGGTAGATTCAAGAAAGGGCTGGCTTACTGTCAACCTGACCAGAGTTCTAAGTTTTTGAGGTTTTTTCTGAATTTCAAGGTGAAATGTACTTAGAATTCCCCAGTGGAGTCACCATTATGTTGGGGTTCCCATGTTTTGGCCAGGTTGAAAAAGACCAAAAGATGAGACAACATAGAACCACTTTGGGACCTTAGGATCTAGCCCTCCTAGGCCCAGAGAGGGATCTCTCTATATGAGTCAAAGGATACGTCTTTGAGGCTTAAAGAATAAGATTTTAGGCTAGTTATAGGCTCGAGGTTGTTTGTTTGATTGTTTGTGTTTGGTTGGAGGGAATCAGGAAAAGGACCAATATGAGACAAAGACGAGCAAAGAGGAAGCTTAGGCAGAGGCAGATAACTCAAAGAACCTCAAAGCCATTGGGCTATGGAGTCAAGAAAGGATTTATTTGTGTTCAATGTGCAAGCTTTCAGTTGGGCTAGTCATCTAAATCATCTGGATCTTAAAGGGTAGAAGATGGGATGGAACATTAAGAACTGAAAATGAAAGGAGGGGGACCATCCAAATTTGTCTATAGATCAGACCAGAGGTCATTTAACTCCAGGCCTGCTTGGACAGAATTAGAGGTAATTACCAGGGAACTTAGAAAGACTAGCTGGTCGTGCAAAGATCCTAGTGGATAGGGCTAACACTAATCCCCAGTGTTCCCAAACCTTCCAGCTAAATCCTACCAAGAACATCTAAGCATAGACTTCATCAATTCAGACATCAGAGAGCAGGCAATGGAATCCACTACACTGGTTAAATCAATTGAAATCAACATTCAGATACACATATGAGCATAAAACATTGAGGTAGGGAGAGCAGGAAATATAAGGCACCTATCAAGGATGAATCTTATATTATACTTCTGTTACCTACCAGTAGAAACGAAATGAAATGAAATGGAATTAAACACAGAGAAAAGAAAACATCACTAGCTGCTTTAGATCAGGATCCAAAGAAACATGCTTGTCATATTAAAAACAACACCAATCAGGTACATCATAGCCCATAGCTTGAACATTCAGTCTGAATACATCAAATCTCAGCCTATCTTACAGTATTACACAGAGAAATTGCCTCAAGAGGAAAATGCTTGCATTTCCCTGATATCTCATCAACAACCGATACAATATTTCCTCATGGGTTTTATAACTGAAGAGGGGCAGAAGAGGTAGGTGAAAGGTTAAATGCAGTATTGAACTTTGAAACGAAAGAGGGCTGAAGCCCATTCTACTTTTAAATCTTTCGCATTTATTTCTGAGATGTCTTGGACGAAAGAATGAATCCTTTCAGCCTCCATTTACTTCTGTCTGCCTCTTGTTGTACTTTGGTCTGCACGACTTTGTGGTACTTTTGGTGCAGGAACACAATGGCAAATAAACACCTGAATGGTCTGCCATGCTGTGAAATAAATGCTTCTGATAGTATTCTGGATGGTCGAGAGGAGGAAAACTTCACTTGGACACAATGCATACTGAGACAATAATGTGTACTATGTCCGTGTTTAGGAAGAAACGTTCTGCTGATTTGAGACCCTGATTATGTGGTTTTCTATGTGCTGGACTATTTGTGTAACCCTCGATGTCTTTGAACTGGTACCTCCACCTTCTAAGATCCCTGAAGAGGCACGAAAAACTTCCATATCTTGCCTCGGGCCTTCTGTTGTTCCCGTACTGTCTTTGCTTGTGCAATCTAAGCTTTAATGGTGCCGGCGGAAGTTTGCAGAGCTCGAACTCTGCTCTTTAAATGTGAGTCCTGTCACCTTGCCGCTGTATTGAAAGTTGTGTAACCATGGTGGCGTTCATCATTTGATAACCCTGTAAAACATGGGACTGGGTGACGAAGACCATGCGTAAGGGGTAGTTATGGAAGACGGGAGGACATAAACATGGCGGTGGTGAGAACAGTGTTTTTGAATGAAATGAATGTGAAAGATGCATTGCTATGGAGGGGACAACGACAAATAGCGCTGGGTGTGAACATACTTTGTGGACCGTTAGATCATGACCGAGGGAAGTGGATCAACGATGGAGACCAATCAGTTGGACAATATATGAAATGGGGCGGGATGCACAAAAACATTCAACTTTAATGCAAATACGAAAGTTTGTATTGCGGGGCAAACATAAAGGATAATGCCATGAAATGCAATGGAAAGCGACGAGATGTACGGGAATGATCGTACGAGGCAGGACCCAACACGGAAAGCGCAGATCGCAAAGGCGGAAAACGCGATGGCGGAAATCAGCACCAAACAGGAAACTGCACTTTGCGCTCTGCGACGGGGTGGAAATGCGATGGGAAAATGCGATGGATGGAAAGACAGTATGGTGGGCTCAAGCCGGATCGCAAAATAGCAAATATAGAAAATGCGACCGGCGGAAAGTGTGATGGATCAGATCGCATCGCAAATATTTGCGATGGATCATTTGGACACAAACAATGAAACTGCGATCATGCGATTATGCGATAAGTGCCTTAAAGCGCAACGCGGGGTCACAATGCTCAGTTACATGGGGACGGGGTTGGCGGACAAGGGCTAAGCCTTAGTATACGGTCGGAAGTGGGTTTTTAACCCACTTTAGTGCGTTTTTACACCAAAGGGAGGTAACGATAGAGGGGTAAAGGGGAAATAAGGTCAAAAAAAGAGTAAGGGAAGAATGTAAAGGGGGATCTTTTTGAAATTAGAGGGTTGATAGGGGGGAAATAAAGGGGAACAAAACACTTTGACAGAAAGAGAAAAAAGGGGAAAAGGGACATTTGCAGGGGTACAAGGGGTAACACAGGTCTTAGGGAGAGGAACCAGCAGAGGGGATTTGAGCAGGCAAAGCACAGAGGGACCTCAAGGATGATGTGTCTTCAGGGGAGATGCATTCCTTGGAGGTCTCCAGAAAGACACAACCCCCAGCTTGCTTGTCAAGAATTTCATAGGGGGGCTAACATATTGACTTCAGGGCCGTTTCTTATCTTTGTAAGAACTTTGTTGAAAGTTGTAATAAGTTTCTTTGGTTGTATTAACTGTTCAGCTGTCTTTAGGAAAATATTTTTTGAATAGGAAATAACTATGTCTTATTTGATTTCTTTGAGGCCGCATGTGGCTTTTGGTAGCTGGAGAGGATTCAATTAGCCTCTAATCTGGCAGTGGAGGCTTCTTGGACTGATAGATCTGCTTGTTTTTCTCTAAAACACTGTTAATTTTCCTTTGATCTGTGTTTTAGGCCTAAATAGGCTTAATTTTTGTCTTCAGGGCTTCATATTGTCTTTAACTGTGTGGATTAGGCCTTTGATAGTCGAATTTATGCCTTAATCCCTCAAAATTGTGTTAAAAACCTTTGATCCTTCATTTCTGCTTTAATCTAAAGCTGTAACACTGATACTCTTTGTCTGATTAAGGTTTACTATGTTTTGTTGCTTTGCAGGTGCACAGAGGGCTTTATGACTTCACAAATGCTCATGAGGCATGATAAAACCATATTTGGAACCCTGTAGATTCCTTGTCTTCATGGATAATGGCCTGGGGGATCGTCATCCCCGGCCCTTGATTTCATTTTAAAAACTGTGGAAAAGCTTTAAAACCAGCAAAAAACGAACAAAATTAAGAAAATCCAGTGAAAATAGGTCAGAGGTTGTTTTGGAGGCGAAATTTAATCGCGGTCGTTCGATGAAAACATCCAACGATCCAGATCACTTGCTGGGGTCAATCAGGGGGTGGTTGGGTAAATGGTGGGAAGATTAAGTCGAGGCCGTTGATCTAGACTGATCAACGGCTGAGATTGATTGGGGGTTTTATAATATGAAGGGGGAAAAGTCATAGCGAAATGGAGGAAAATGTAATAAAAAAGGAGAAAACCTTTATCGAAAGCGAAAAAGGGATAGAATGAAGTTTGGACGCAGGATGAATGAGAGTCGTTGATCTAGAATGATCAACGGTCGAGACCTCTTGAACGGAGTGTTTGGGAGTTTAGACGATGGGCAAATGAATTTGGGGGAAGATTTAATATGAGCCGTTGATCTAGATCAAATGAACGATCAAGATCTTTAGATGGAGCTTTCGGGAGCAAAGGGGAAAAGGGAAATGAACTGTGATCGCATTAAGTCAGAGTTGTCCGATTAAAACAATCGACGGTCAGGATTAAATGGAGAATTATATTGGAGAGGAGTGGTTTTAGTAGAAAACTATAGGTTTTGCGCAGTTCTGAGGCGGTTTTGAAAACAGGCCAAAAAAACGCGATATGCTTCGTTGCCCGACGTGTGCTCTCCCAAAACCACTTTTTTCGCGTTTTTTCTTAGCGTTAAACCCCAGATGCAAAAAAAATACAAAAACGATTCCTAGCCGTCGGATGGGAGGTCGGAGATCCAACAGTGCAGATCACACGTGACGGAGGAAGATGCAGGTTGGGGAGTTAGTGGAGTCCAGGTGGCAGTTTGTGAGTGGATGGGAGCTTTTTGAGGCGGAAGGTAGGTCCCAACAGAAGCTGGGCCTATCGGATTCAATCTAGACTGTGGGATTTGAATGATGGATGGGCTAGATTACTTCTTGGGGCAAAGTTAAATGAACAGAGGGAAAGTTGAGAGCGGGATCGGGGGCAATGTGGACCGTCGATCTGCAAAGATCAACGGTGGATCTTCACCGAAGAATTACACTGTCAGGCTTTTGGGAATAGAAAGGAGAATCGGGTTAAAGATCTTGGCCATTAGATCTTTGGAATGGACAGCCAAGATCGAAGATGGAGCAGGGTTTATGAGCAAAGGAAAGGGAAAAAAAATAGACAGGCGGAGGTCAGTGTAATAAAAACCGTTGATCTGCAAAGATCAACGATGGCTATTTAATTTAACATTTTTGTCGGGAAAAGAAGGAATAAAGGGAATTATGGGTTTTGAAAGGGTTTTTTAAGCCTTTAGCGCCTGGTTGCTAGGCTTAAGGTCTTATGAAGGTGGGGGCTTATAGAAGTTAAGCCCTCGGGGGCTTAGGAAAATTATATGCAGAAAACGAGGTTTTTGGCCTAAAAAACAGAGTTTTTGAGGCAATTTGAGGGTTCCGGTAGAAGGAAAAAGAGTTTTTAGACCAAATGGAAGGGGATTAAATGGCTATAAAATGGTCTTGGAGTGAATTTTGAAGGTTGAAAGAGGCTTATGGAGGAGTTTTATGAAGGAAATAAGGGATAAAAATGGGGTTTTTGTGAATGAAAAGACAGGTAAAAAATGATGAAAAATGGGGTTTTTCAGCAGTCTTTTTCTTTAGGAAAACAAAAGATTTTTCATATTTATGAGGGAAACAATAGTGAAGATTAACTAAAGGATTAGTTAACTTCATAAGACTTTAATAACTAACAATTTGGCATGAAATTGTTTCTTGAAGGCTTAAACAAGATCTAGCCACCATTTGATATGACAATTTTTTATAGGTGGCTAACAGTGGCTCCACATGGGGATGGCACCTTCATGAAGGTGTCAAGAACTTCAAACATGTCTTCTCTGGAAGCTGATCAGTGCCTCATCCATTGGGCTGCAACTTTCTTTCCTTTTCTAGTCTTTTTTTCATCTGACAATGTTAGCAGCAATTTAAAACAATGGAATTCTATCAAAACAGGCTTTCTACTTACCCAATCCTAATGATCTAACATTTTATCTTCTTTTAGAGTGCATTTGGATTGGAAAACTCTTTTTACAAACATTTTATTCTTTTGAGAAAATATAAACTAATCTATTTCTCCCCTTATTTCTCCATGAACTCAGATTAAGCAGTTGAGTTCATAAGCTTCTCTACCTAACTACTATCTGTCAGGATTAGACTGTCTGACAGATTTTATTCTCTAATTTCTAAAACAGAAATTTAAAAGCAAACAAGTCAGGATTGAACATTCTAACTTGTTGCTGATCTATGGCATAAAAACAAGCTGCACATAGACTAAAATTTGCAGAAAAGTAAAGAAAAATAGTGAAGGCTTAAGATCTGAATGTTTAAGAACATCCTTCATCTGTTTCTTCAGCTCTGATTTTGAGTTTGTTTCAGTTGTTTTCTCTTTATTTTCTGGTTCAAGTTTTGATCTTTTGGAACCATTTCTTCTATCTTTGGTTCAGGTTTAAACAGATTAGAGCCTTTCTTCTTTTTGAAACTCATAGGTTCAGATTTTGAGCTTGTTTGAACCCTTTTTCTTCTATCCTAATATTCCTAACCAATAAGCCAAGATTAAATTGTTTGGAAAATCTATTTCACTAACCAATCAGCAGTAAATTTAAAACTAATCAGTCATGATTAGGCTGTATGACTAACTAGGAGTGTGTTTTTTTAGGAGTGGCATTTGAGCTTGCACACTTTTAGATTTTGTTTCTCTTTTTTTGGTATGGGGTTGTACCTTTCTTGTTTTTACAATCTTCCCTCTTTTCTCTTTCTATTTTTTTTGAATTTTTCATATTCTAACTTTGAATGCAACGAGGGATATGATATTCATAATGAGGAAAAAATAAAAAGGCTTTCAAACTAATATGGTAAAGAAAATTAATGTTTGAGCATTCTGCCATTGACAGGACCTCCAAAAAGTTCAGCTCCATTCAATTCTTGCAAAAAATAAGCATTGTTACCAGCAGTAGAATGAATGAGATAAGGGCCAAGCCATAAGTTATCAAATTTCCCATGCTTTCCCTTATCTTCTCTCCTTGAATCCCACTTTAAAACTTTGTCACCAATGTTGAAATCACTGGCTTTTGTCCTTCTATCAAAAAAATTCTTGATGCTTTCTTTCTTTTGTAATGCCTTGTTATAGACTTCCTCTCTGGTTTGTTGAAGATGTATAGTCTGATTAATTCTTCTGATCATGTCATTGTCTTCTGTTGGCAATATGATGAAATGTGTTGTCCTTGATGGCAACCCACTTGATGAAGATGATGGCAACCTATCTGATGAAGTTGTACTTGATGAACTTGTTAAATGATGTAAATCTGATATATCTACAATCCGTACAGAAGTTGTAGAAGAAAGAATCTCCAGTATGTGCAAGAAGAATGTTAAACAGTGTATGTCACAAGGCATATGCGAGTTTTGTAAAGGGAAGTCGTGTATGTACGTGGAAAATAACGTGCCAAGTAGCGTATGGTCAATTGCGCTCTAAATGTGTAAAACCAGGGGTTACTACCATGGTATTGACCCATTGTATTGAGCATTGGATTGTCTATTTGACCCCATATAGGAATACCATCGGAAGTTAAAGTGGTTTTGACTCATGGTATTGATAAAGGCCAAATCTATATAAGGAGAAGAAAATCATTGTGCATGGGTGTGCAAGTGTCTGGGCTTTAACGAATAATTCACTCTGAAGTTAATCTGTATGGTTGAACTCTGTTCTTAATTGATAGATCCGAATCTATGATGCACCTATGAACATGTTGAAGGTTCAAGATCTCTAGATCTGGAAATGATGAATCTATAGGATGATCTGAAAAGTGGTAATGAAGACCTGGCACAAATCTGTTGAAGAAGTTGAAGAAATATGGGTAAGTTCATAGATCCGGTCTGTTCTGCAAAGTTTATCTTTTATAGATCTATATGCAGGTTCGTTGCATGGAAGGCGCATGTATACGCGGATATGTTTAAACAAAGGCATGTATGGGATGTTAGGGTTTTTCTGAAAAGGTGCACAGATGTATACGCGGGTTCGCTTCATTAAAAGCGCGTATATACGCGGTTCTGTCTAAAGAAAAGCGTGTATGGTATCTGAACTGATGGTTGCTCAAAGCTGATTGAATTTCTGCACATCTATTCTGAAGTCTGGGCTATCTGTAATATTCAGGTTACAGTGGTTTCACTGCTCTGTTTGATGAAATGAAAAAAGGACGTTTGTTGATAAGTGAAGAATTGTGTTGAAGCTGATAGATCCAGTTTGAAAATTGATGAAACATGGTCTGCAGTGGATCTGAGGGTTGAAGCCTTCAGTCTGAAAGTAAAAGCTTTCTGCTAGTAGAGGCTGGTGCTAATATCAGGGGGGTAGTATCTCCCTTCCAGGTGAGGCTGGTAAACAAGAGCAGGGGTTTGTTGCTCCCTTCCAGGAGAGGCTGATAAACGAAAGAAGGTTGTAGCCTTCTGCAGGTGGGTGCCTGCGTACTGGTATGAGTCTGCACCAGTACATGTTGTAAGAATTTTTCTTAATAATAAAAATTGAAGACTGAGACGACGGCAGCGGTGGTTTTCTCCCGAATTGGGTTTCCACCTAAAAATCCTGGTGTTCATGTGTGGTTGCTTATGTGTGAAGATTATCCTGTTCTTTCTGCACTTGTTTACTGTTTTCTAAATATCTGATGAATGAGTAATGCAATGATCTAAGTCAAGAACTAAATGCATAATTAGATCACTGGATATACGCGAGATATGTAAAGGATATCCGCGTATATACGCTAGTTGGCTTCATCAAAGTAGCATATGGGTTTTAGAGAATGAAAAAGTAAAAGTTTTGAGTATGCCCTAAAAATTTTGATTCACCCCCCCCTTCTCAGTATTTTTCCCAACATCTTCAGACTGTACTTCTTGGATCAGCTTCATGATTGGCACTCCTAGGCTGGTTGGAAAAATTGCATCTACTCCATAAACAAGCTGGTAGGGTGACATTCCAATTGATTTTTTAAGTGTTAATCTGTCAGCTCAAAGTGCATGTACTAGCTTTGTGTGCCAAAATTTCTTATTGTCCTCCAACAACTTCTTGATTATGTTCACCAAACTTTTGTTTGAGGATTCTGCCAGCCCATTACCTTGAGGGTAATAAGCAGTAGAATGACCCAATGTAATATGATATTTGTGACGGAATTCAACCATCTTTTTGGATCGAAATGCAGCAGCATTATCAGTGATAATCTTCGTAGGACAGCCAAATCTAGAGAGGATATGGTTTTCAAGGAATTTTATGATGACAAAGTCATTGGCTTGCCTAGAAGGGATGGCTTCTATCCATTTGGTAAAGTAGTCTGTTGCAGTGAGGATCCATCTATGTTGGGCAGATGATGGTGGATGGATTTCCCCTATGAAGTCTAGACCCCGCTGTTGAAAAGGAGCTTCAACAGTGACTGGATGCAAGGGTAAAGAAAGCAATTTTCTTTTGCCTTCAAAAAGTTGGCATTTATGGTAGGCAATGATCATTTTATGGACATCTTGAAAGAGGGTGAGCCAATAGTAACCAGCTCTAAGGATTTTATTGGCAGTTGTCTTCCAATAGAAGTGGCCTCCATATTCTCCTTCATGGAACTTGTTGTCGACAGTTTTGTCACCCCTAGAGACAGTCTAGAGTTGCCATAGACCAGTGCCTAGGACATCTTAATATAGCAAGGAGCTCATCATATAGCTTGGGTTGTCAATCCAAAAGCTCACTTACTATCACTTGTAAAAAAAGGAAATTAGTTTAAATGGGACCGATCTCTCTCAGAAGCTGATACAAAGATAAGAATAGTGTAAGAACATCATGCCAAACTCCAATACAAAGGCATCAGACAGTTAAGAGATAACTTACTGTATAGAGGGCCCCGATTCGGGAGCAGGGTCTGGAAATCGAAATATCAGTGATGCGGTGCGAAGTATGGAGAAGATACTAGTTAACACAAGGAATGATACCCGGATACGAAAATCACATAGGCTTATCAACTGCAAGATCCATATATGACAATGGCGTTTTAAAAGCATCCTCCTCAAGCAACTAATATAGCAGAAAATATGGATGAAAAGAATGTGGAACAGTATATCATGACTAGGCCTATTTAAAGCGCTTGACTAATCCCAGTATGGGCATCAACTAGGATGAATCCTTACTCAATATTAGTGAACCACTCGCATTCTAGAACATGATACAAGAAGATAATAAGCATGAAATGGGATATTGTATTAACACATAAGAGAAAATTACATACTGTGGGATACTAGAGACCAGAATCCTCATTACAGTTATAACTCCTCCTCACTGAGACCCTACGGGCTCTGAGCCTTCATACAAGAGCCTTTACAAAATGTTTACAAAAATGCCTTTCACTGCACAATTCTCTGATAAAAATCTGGAACCCCTACAATGTCATTCTTCCCAGTTTTTATAGAGTAAGAAGATGAGAAACTAGTAAAAGAAGTAGGTGAAAACAATTAATTATTTCATTTAAACAAAATGGCGGAAAACATTCGTGCCCACACTGTGAATGACTAAGTATAAATGACTGTACTTTACAATCTGCCTCTGGAAATAAATGCGGGAGGATGAAAATATCCTTATAAACAAGACACAAATAATAAAATATACAAATGCTATGTACTTGGCTGGAAGGAAATATGCTGCGATAAAACCCTGAGATAGCTTGTAATTGTGTACTGTACTCTCGGCCCTTTAACTTTGAATTTAAATCCCAGATCTTTAATGTGTGATGTTGCGCTTCCAGATATTTCACCGATATCTCATGTTGCCCATTAATACTTTCACCTGCTCAAATCTGTCTCTTGATTTTCTCTGGAGGGTTTTGTAGATTATCATCCCTGTTTTCTTTAATGGTGGTCATATCATACAACCACCCTCAGCTTCCCTCCTGAATTTCTTCCTCGAAAACAGTCGAGGGCAATGTTCCTGATTTCTACTTACAAAGCAGCAAATTATGATGAGTCTTCGACCGCGGAAAACCTGCAAAAACACAAACTATTTAAGAAAAACCAGACTGGGATGGAGACGAGGATGATGGAGACATGGTCGAATGGGAGGAACATGTAGAGCGGCGGAGGAAAAACAATGGATGGAACGTAAATTTTCCGCGTGAAACAGTGTTAAACGTGATAACTGAAAAACGATGAATACGAATAAAACACACACACATATATATACACGGCGGGAGAATGCCACGGACACACGGGAATATGACACATGGGTGTACGGGGGACAAAAGGAAGAATGACATGGCGGAGGACTTGACCAGCGGGCAGTCAGACGGATGATCTGGGCCACACGACCAAAAACGAGATCGACGGTTAAAACGGGTCGGAGAGCGATTAGAGTTGGCCAGGGGCGCGATATACATATATTATAACATGTGCAGCTCCGGAGGACATCCGTCGTTGGATGGACGTCGACAGATCCAACGGCGCGGGTGAGTTCCGCTGCCCGACCTTTGTACAACCTTTAACGCGTGGAAAAGTGGTTTCTTGGGCCCGTACCAAAGGACACGCGGCCCGTTTTCAATGGAATCGTTGGCATTTGGTTTAAAACCACCGGCTCGGTGGAAGTGGTGCGGGATTTACCGCTGGTTTTCATGCACGGGGACCACCACATAAAACGACCGCCGCTCCGTTGATTGAACTCGATCGTACGGTTACAATTGCGCCCGATAGCATCCATTGTCAAGCTCCCTGTCCTTTGGCATATTAATTTGTGCTTGGGTCATATGGTAGCCAAAACACGGGGAGCTAAGACCTCGGGGTTTCAGCTCAATATAATTTCAATGGCGGGTTTTTAACCTTTGCATAATGTATTTTGCGGCCCAAAAAGATAGCGGTAGATGCGATATGAGGATTTTAGGCCATGAAAGGGTTTCAAAAGGCCTCAGGATGGAATTCGGTGGCCAAAATTTGAATGGGGGGGAGAACATGTACAACAGAACTCATGCTTGATTTTATCTGCATCATTCTCAAACAAACATTTAAGCAATAACCCACTAGCATTTTTCCAATATAGACATTTATCTAAAATGCAGTAGTTAACAGTTTTTAACTTCAAAAATCTTGCCTTTGTTTTAGACAAACCAGGAGGTGTATTCAAATTGAGAAAAACATATAAAATATCAACATACCAAGATGAAAACAGAAAATGAACTTCAATAATGGGAGTTGGCAACTCCTCCTGTTCATCTAATGCATTTATCATATTTATATCAAGAGCTTCAAAATTAGATTCAGCCATTAATCTTGCTAGTCATTGGCCTTTTATGAGTTTAGTGGGCTTGATTTCTAAATCATATTCAAGTATCACATCTATCCACTTTCCTCTTTTTCCATCTGGGTCATGTGTTAAAATATCTTTCACAACTAAATTTGGCACAAATGCAATTATGTGGGAATGTAAAATGTAAACTCTGAAGTCTTTTAAGGCTTTAACTAAGGCAAAGGCTTGTTTTTCCATGAAATTGTACTTCAGAGGTGCATCTCTCAATGCCTTACTAAAGAATGCAATTGATTGCTCTTGTCCCTTTAAATTTTTCTGCAATAAGACAGTAGCCACTGTATGTTCTGATGCAAATAAAAAAATGAAAAAATCTTTTGTAAAATCAGGACTTATAAGAACTGGTGTTTTGGTTAATACTTTTTTTACCAGTTCAAATGATTTCTTTGCTTCTAAGGTCCATTTAACTCCTTCTTCTTTCTTTAACATGTTTGTTATGCTTCTAAGGAGTTCAGCTAAGTTGGGTATGAACATTCTCAAGAAATTAATCTTTCCAATGAAAGATTGAAGTTCCTTGATGTTTCTTGGATGGTTGATTTGTAAAATACCATCAATCATCTTTGGGTCTATCTTTATCCCCTCTTCTGATATGATGTGTCCAAGTAGTTTACCTTCTTGGAGACCAAACATTATTTTCTTTGGATTTAAATATAACCCATAGTTTTTACATTTCTCAAAGACTTTTCTCAAGTGTTTTAGGTGTTCTTCATCTGTTTTAGAAAAAACAATGATATCATCCAAGTAAATAATGATGAAGTGTCCTAATTCTTCTGAGCATGCAATGTCCATGGCTCTCTGAAATGTAGCACCAGCATTCATTAAACCAAAGGGAATTTTTACATACATGAAAGTGCCCCAAGGTGTAGTAAAGGCTGTCTTGAGTTGATCATCAAGATGTACTAAAATCTGATTGTATCCTAAGAAGCCATCTAGCAAAGAAATTCTTTTAGAACCAACTACCTTTTATAAAATGTGATCCATCTTGGGTAAAGGGTAGTTGTCCTTTAATGAGGTTTTTTTTAAGTTCCTAAAGTCAATACAAAGCCTTATTTCTCCTATATTTTTCCTCACTAATACAATATTAGACACCCAATCTGAATATCTAATAGGGACAATAATTCTAGCATCATACATTTTCTTGAATTATTTCTCAACCAAAGGTAATTGAACAGGGTTAATTCTGCGCAGTTTTTGTTTAAATGGTCTTTGGTTTTCCTTGAGGGGTATCTTATGCTGAATTATTTTTGTGTCATAGGATTTTAGATCCTCATAACTCCATGCAAATACATCATAAAATTCTTTAAACAACTCTATGTATTTCAGTTTGATTTGAGCTGGTAAAGTTTTAGACAGTTTGATCATTTTTTGTTCTAGTTCACTACCTATATTGCACTCTTCTACCTTAGTTTCCACAGGCTCTAGTTTTGGTTTCTTGGAAACATCATTGAAATCAAACAACTCTTCTAAAGGGACCAGTCCTTTTGGAAAATTTTGAGTGTTAGATTGCAGTGTTTCTAAGTCTTATTTTTCTAAATCTGCACTAATCTCTGTGGTATGTTCAAGTTTATTAGCTAACAGATTTATAACAGCGATCTTAGGAGAGTTTTCTTCTTCATCAAGTATATTTTCTTCAATGGAACAGTCATTGTCATACTCTGAATCTGAACTTGGTAGCTCAAATTCATTTCTGAACTGTAAGAAGTTTTCTATTTGTTTGTCTCCATCAAACACTTGCCAATATTTTTCATTGTCAGGGACATCTGGTCTAAATTTGATTTGGGTGGTGCATTGATTGGTTTCATAAGGTGTTAGGCATGTTCTAGCAACAAAAGCTAAACCATCAGCAACAATATTTTGGTTTATTGGGACAAAAATAAGTTGGAATTCCTCAAATGTTTTCAATAAATCCATGACATCATTTCCATAGGCTCTAAGTCTGGGATGTTTGGCACTATATTCCCCATTCACTTGCCTAATTATTAGTTCAGAATCACCATGAACCTTTATCCTTTTGGCCCCTAATTTCTTTAATAAGTGTAGGCCTAAAAGGAGGGCTTCACACTCGGCTATGTTGTTGGTGTATTGAAAGTTTAATTTGCAGGAATTCCCTTCAGCATGATTATTCATTGTATTGTGAAGCCACACTCCTACACCTGCATCACTCTTAGTGCAGGACCCATCAAAGTTCATACTCCAAAGAGGACTAGTTTCAGATTCACTAGTTTGGTTACTATCCTCTTCATCCAGTGTTATTTTGGATTGTTCTTGAAAATCAGCACTATGCTGAATTTGTTTTAGTTCCTCATGTTTTTCATTGTGTTGAGGACTCTTCTCTTGACTCCCAAGGTTGAAAAGCAATGGATGATTGATTTGCAGCTCTAGACCTGTGATTTGTTTGTTGTGATTTTCTGATTTGGCAAACTGTTTTGACACTTTTGTCTTGTCTTCCTCTTTTTCTATATCTGCCACTGATTCAGTTAAGGTTTCTTGCTCACTGAATGTTTCATCATTGAAAATGATAAATGAATCAAGGTCTGTATGTACAGAATAAAGAGGCGAGTTTTGTGGTCTCTCTTGGCTCGTAACCATGTATTGCATATGAGATTCCCTATAAAGTCTTCCAGTTTGATTAAAAACAGGGATGTTAGCATATGTCATATCCATTTGCATTGTTCCTTGTAACTTAGCTCCCCAATATCTTGATAACATCATACCATACTTAAGAGGTACATCAGCCACTACAATATCCATCACTAAACACTTGGCTGGAATTTGTGCTAAGTTTACACAGAGGTCTTTGATCAAACCTAAACATTTCACTCTGCTTGAGTCAAAGGAGTAAAGATCTTTGTATGGTCTAGTGATTTCAAGGCCCAGGCTCTCCATTACAGATTTGGGCATTAAGTTATGAGAGACCCCTGAATCATGCATAGTGTTGTGTAAAATTTTGTCATGAATCTTTAAACTAACATAAAAAGGAGGAACTGGTCTTTATTGATATCTACCCTCAATTTTAGGACCAAATATGAGCTCTAGTTGGTAATCATTAAGGTTGACAGTGTCATTATTCTCTTCTATGTTAAAAGCCTTCAAAATTTGGGATCTGTACACATCTTGGGTAGCTAATTCAGTGAGAGGAATAGAGATTTTGATTTTGGCAATTTCTTGTTCCAAACTAAAAGGCATCTGATTTTTTAAAATGCTTGTTTCAGCCTTATTAACTACCACTCTATTAGAAAAATCAGTTTGTTGATTTCCTTTATTTTCATTAGTCAATATTGTTTTGATAGGAGCACTAGCTGAAGTACTAGCGCTGCTAAAATCTGCACTCTGTTTTTCATTAATTTGAGTGCCTTTTTCTTTGTTTTTATCAGAATTTCCAGCCAGACTGTTTTTTGCAGATTTGTCAGAGGTTTTGGTTATGGGAGTTTCCTGATTGCTTTTACTCCTAAGGGCATACTCTTTTGGAGTTTCTATCATGACATTTTCCAACTCTTGATAGTAATATTCATCCTCTGCTCTTTTATCATCATAGGGTGTGTATAGACCTTGTTTCCTATTGTAATGAACATCAAAATCATCATTGTCTACTCCCAACATGTTTATGTCATCTTCTTCTGCTTGTTCTATTTTTTCTTCAACCTCACTTACATAGTTTTGATGAAAAGGAGGTATGATCTTCTGACTAGGGTCTCTTGGTCTGTTTTGAGGCTGATTTCTCCTAAAGTTCTGATTTTGGTTTTGAGATTGGTTTCTATTTTGAGAAGCTAATTGATTTTGACTTGATTGTGCTCTCTCAAGTATGCTCATCTTTTTCATCATTTCCTCCATCATTATTCCCATCTTTGAGATAGATGTGGAAGGTGTATATTCCTCTCTAAATGAAACTTTCTTCTCATTCCTCATTCTTGCTCTTTTCTCCATTAGATTTACTTCCACACCTAGAGCTCCCTTTTGCATATCTTCTAAATTCAAAGGGTCTCTCTCTCTTAGCTGATAAGCCATTTGAGGATCAAATCCTTTAGGGAACTTATTTAAGACTGAGCCTTGTGGAGGTTTCAGTTCTGGGGGCAAGGCATTATAAACACTATTGAATCTAGTGCAATAAGCTTGAACACTCTCCCCAGTGTTTCTTTTAAGGCTGTTATAGTCTGAAAGTATTTGAAGAGGGTTTTTCTTGACTTCCCACTTGTTTAGGAATAACTGATGGAGGGCTTGAAGGTCATTGATACTGTTAGGGGTTAAGCCTTTGAACCATTTTCTTGCTTCTCCCCCTAAACTCTGAGAAAATAATTTAAGTTTGACAGTTTCATCATCAATCTCATTTCTGTCAGAGTAGTCATTCATCTTTTCCATATGTTGTGAAGTAGTAGTAGCACCACTGGCATCATACAATGGTATCTTGGACTGATAGTCCTGTGGAAGATTGACTAGAGGTAAAGGAAGGACTAGAGGGGCATACCATGTTGCCATGATAGGAGGTTGTGGGAAAAATGGGGGGTTTACAGGTGGAGGATGTAAAAGGAGAGGGGGTTGATGGAATGGTGTGGTTTGAACATTGGGTGTATGGAGAATAGATGTGGATGGACCAACAAGAGATTGTTGAGCAAATCTAGGATGAGAGAAACCAAAATTATGAAGGAAATGTGAATCAGGTGGACTAGTTTCTCTGCTACTAGGATGTTCACTTCTATCTTGGGATGAAAGTGAAGGCTCTAAATCTATCTGATCTATATCATCAAATGACCTAGTTCTGAATGGGTTTCTTAAGTCAACTTTTGAATCTTGTAGAGCTGCAAGGTTTTCAGGGACAAAATTAGCTCTATGGAAAGGTCTGACAATAGTTGAAGATTTGGCCTTAGGAGACTTCCTAAGTATTCTTTCAGGGTTATCAACTATCTCAAGAGGTTTTGGGTCAGGATAGGCTCTAGTATGAACTCTTCTAGAAGCCACTATGATATGTTTTTCAGACCCAACTTAAATAGGAAAATTTTAACCAAATATGACAATCTTTAAGAGGCTAATTGATCTTTTAACAAGAAAACTTTAATCCTCAAAGTCTTCTTAACTGAGTTTATAGGACGTTATGATAAAAATGGGTTTTCCTAGTGGATTATTAGGTCTATTTAGGATTGTGGAGTCACTAGGTGGAGATTTTTAGCTCTTTTGGAGGTAAAATGTTTTATGGTCCACCACCACGTTTATTTGAAACCAATCTAAAATATTTTTGGGTTTTCTGAGTTTTTTCAGTCCTATGGGTTCTAAGAGTGTCCTAAATCTGTTTCAACGCTTAGCTACAATGATGAGACAAAGAAAGTTTACTCTTATGACTTACCTAGCTAATTCCTTCAAGGTTTGATAAGCTTTATAATCCTAAGGGTTACTTAGTTTGTCACTGATTCAAATAAGTTTTATCATGATTACATTTGCCTGGTAGTGCTTGAAGAGAGCTACTTATACTGCACTGAACAATGTTCTCGAATCAAGGGTTTTTCTTAAGGTCCTAAGGGTATCTAAGATGAAATTCACTCAAAAGTCCCCAGTGGAGTCGCCAGAATGTTAGGTCTCTGTAGTTTTAGCAGATTAGCAAGACTAAAGCTGCAAAGCCAACATATGAACCACTTTGGGATTATAGGATCTATCCCTCCTGAATCCAGAGAGGGATCTCTCTTATAAGTGCAAATATTGATTTATCTTTAAGGCTTTTGAAATGATATTAGGCTAGTTATGAAGAACAAGTTTTTTTGTTTGTTTTGGTTGGGCAAAGATATATGAAGGTGAAGGAAGTCTAAATTAAGGGTGAAGGTGTATGCAAGTGAAGGAATGATTCAGCTAACAAGATAGGAAAGAAGTAGCTTCAATCCATTAGGCTATGGAGTCATAATAGGATTTAATTGAAACAACAAGGTTCAAGAGTGGTCCATGGGGCAAGTCATCTATGTCAAAGGATCTCTTTAAGTTGATTTTATGGAATGAAACAATAAGAAATGGAGAACAAACAAATGAAGAAAAAATAGCAGCCTAAGATCAAGTAAGTACTTTGAAACTATCCTGCTTTTGGCATGCACTTGAGAAAAACATAAAAGTAATCTAAGATCAGGTAAGTACTTTGAAAATAGCCTGCTTTTGATGCACTTTCAATAGAAAACATTTAAAAAATTTAGAATAGCTTAAGATCAAGTAAGGACTTTGAACCTATCCTGCTTTCAGCATATTCAAAGGGAAACTTTTCAAAGCAACTGTTGGAGAAGAAACTAGAGGACAGGGCTAACCATAGACTTCCCTAGTTCATTCTTTAATTAGCAAACTTTTCAAGACAACACTTAAGATAAACAAATAATAGTCTAAGATCAAATAAGGACTTTGAGCCTGCTTTCAACATACTCTTAGGGAAACTTTCAGACAACCTTTGGAGGTCAAACTAGAGGACAGGGCTAACCATAGACTTCCCTAGTTCAACTCTACTTAGCATAAACTGAGAATATCATTCAAGAACAATGTTTAAAGCTTAGACAGTAAGACATGGGCTCACCAACATTATTTAATTGCTTGGACTGTATTAAATCATTTTTAAATACACAATTGGAGGAAAACATCAAAATAAAGCTTATCAGTGAGAGTAGGGTACTGCAAAGAGTAAATCATAGCTCTATATTTGTTGTTTTTTATCAGAGAAAATGGATAGAATGGAAACAAAAATAAAATAACAATTTACAATAAGAAAAACATCACCATTGACATAGACCAAGATCCCATAAATCAGCTTGTATTTGATGCTCAAACCAGTTACAATCATCAAGTCCAGTGGGTATCTACAACTTCAAACTTCTCATCTCAACTTAAATATCTTGAATTACAAAAAGAGCTTACATCAGCTTCAAAAAACTATTTACATGCAACAGATATTCAGAGATCAACCTTTTACAATGTGCTCCTCAAGGAGATTTTATAAGAAAATGAGGAGGTGGAAGAGTTTCTAGGGTTCAAGTATCATTAATTTCATAATAAATGAAAATCCTAGCCTTGAAAGCCATGCAAGGCATAAGTCAGGAATGCATTCTACCTACAAATATGCTTCATAACTTTGTTTCTGCTTTTTGAGGTTTAATGGACGAGAAGATTAACTTCAGGGCTGTTTCTTATCTTTGTAATAACTTTGCTGACAATTGTAATAAGTTTCTTTGGTTGTATTTACTGTTCAGTTGTCTTTAGGCAAATATCTTTTGAATAGGAAATAACTATGCCTTCTTTGATTTCTTTTAGGCCGCAGGTGGCTTTTGGTAGCTGGAGAGGATTCAATTAGCCTCTGATGTGGCAGTGGAGGCTTCTCGGACTGATAGTTTTGCTTGTTTTTCCCTAAAACACAGTTAATTTGTCTTTGATATGTGTTTTAGGCGTAATTAGGCTTAATTTTTGTCTTTAGGGCTTCATATTGTCTTTAACTGTGTAGATTAAGCCTTTTATAGTCGAATTTATGCCTTAATCCCTCAAAACTGTGTTAAAAACCTTTGATCCTTCATTTTTGCTTTGATCTAATGCTGTAACACTGATAGTATTTGTCTGATTAAGGTTTACTGTGTTTTGTTGCTTTGCAGGCGTGCATAGGGCTTTATGACTTCACAAATTCTCATGAGGCATGATAAAACCATATTTTGAACCCTGTAGATTCCTTGTCTTCATGGATAATGGCCTGGGGGATCGTCATCCCCGGCGCATGATTTCATTTTAAAAATTGTGGAAAAGCTTTAAAACCTGCAAAAAATGAACAAAATTAAGAAAATCCAGTGAAAATAGGCCAGAGGTTGTTTTGGAGGTGAAATTTAATCGTGGTCGTTCGATGAAAACATCCAACGGTCCAGATCACTTGTTGGGGTCAATCGAGGGGCGGTTGGGTAAACGGTGGGAAGATTAAGTCTGGGCCGTTGATCTAGATTGATCAACGGCTGAGATTGATTGGCGGTTTTATAATGCGGAGGGGGAAAGTCATAGCGAAATGGAGGAAAATGTAATAAAAAAGGAGAAAACCTTTATCGGAAGCGAAAAAGGGCTGGAATGAAGTTTGGACACAGGATGAATAAGAGCCGTTGATCTAGAATGATCAACGGTCAGGATCTCTTGAACGGAGTGTTTGGGAGTTTAGACGATGGGCAAAAGAATTGGGCGGAAGATTTAATATGAGCCGTTGATCTAGATCAAATGAATGGTCAATATCTTCAGATGGAGCTTTTGGGAGCAAAGGGGAAGAGGGAAATGAATTGTGATCGCGTTAAGTTAGAGTTGTCCGATTAAAACAATCGACGGTCAGGATTAAATGGAGAATTCTATCGAGGAGGAGTGGTTTTAGTGGAAAACTATTGGTTTCGCGCAGCTCTGAGGCGATTTTGAAAACTGGCCAAAAAAACGCAATATGCTTCGCTGCCCGACATGTGTCCTCCCAAAACCATTTTTTTCGCGTTTTTTCTTGGCATTAAACCCCTGATGCAAAAAAAATGTGAAAAAAATTCCTAGCCGTCAGATGGGAGGTCAGAGATCCGACAGTGTGGATCACATGCGACGGAGGAAGATGTGGGTTGGGGAGTTAGTGGAGTCCAGGTGGCAGTTTGTGAGTGGATGGGAGCTTTTCGAGGCGGAAGGTAGGTCCCGACAGAAGCTGGGCCTATAGGATTCAATCTAGACCATGGGATTTGAATGATGGACGGTCCAGATTACTTCTCAAGGTGGAGTTAAATGAACGGAGGGAAAGTTGGGAGCGGGATCGGGCGCAATGTGGACCGTCGATCTACAAAGATCAATGGTGGATCTTCACTGAAGAATTACACTGTCGGGCTTTTGCGAATAGAGAGGAGAATCGGGTTAAAGATCTTGGCCGTTAGATATTTGGAATGGACATCCAAGATTGAATATGGAGCAGGGTTTATGAGCAAAGGAAAGGGAAAACAGATAGACAAGCAGAGGTCAGGTGTAATGAAAACCGTTGATCTGCAAAGATCAACGATGGCTATTTAATTTAACATTTTTGTCTGGTTAAGAACGAATAAAGGAAATTATGGGTTTTGAAAGGGTTTTTTAAGCCTTTGGTGCCTGGTTGCGAGGCTTAAGGTCTTATGAAGGTGGGGGCTTATAGAATTTAATCCCTCGGGGGCTTAGGAAAATTATATGTAGAAAAGGGTGTTTTTGGCCTAAAAAACAGAGTTTTTGAGGCAATTTGAGGGTTTCGGTAGAAGGAAAAGGAGTTTTTAAACCAAATGGAAGGGGATTAAATGGTTATAAAAGTGTCTTGGAGTGAATTTTGAAGGTTGAAAGAGGATTATGGAGGAATTTTATGAAGGAAATAAGAGATAAAAATGGGGTTTTTATGAATGAAAAGAGGGGTAAAAATGATGAAAAATGGGGTTTTTCAGCAGTCTTTTTCTTCAGGCAAACAACAGATTTTTCAGGTTTATGAGGGAAATAGCAGTGAATATTAACTAAAGGATTAGTTAACTTCATAAGACTTTAAGAACTAAAAATTTGGCATGAAATTTTTTCTTGAAGGATTAAACAAGATCTAGCCACCATTTGATATGACAAATTTTTATAGGTGGCTAACAGTACAGTCTGAAGAAAATGATATGACTAGAAGAATCAATTAGACTACACATCTTCAACAAACCAGAGAGGAAGTCTACAATAGAGCGTTACACAAGCAAGAAAACATCAAGAAGTTGTTTGACAAAAGAACCAAGGCTAGTGATTTCAACATTGGTGACAAAGTTTTAAAGTGGGATTCTAGAAGAGAAGATAAGGGCAAACATGGAAAATTTGATAACTTATGGCTAGGTCCTTATCTCATTCATTTTACTGCTCGTAATAATGTCTATTTCTTGCAGGAATCGAATGGAACTGAACTTTTTGGAGGTCCTGTCAATGGCAGGATGCTCAAACATTATTTTTCTTAACCATATCATTTTGAAGCTTTTCTTTTATTTTTCCTCATTGTAAATTATCATTGTCCGAAAATTTCATTCAAAGTTAGAAAAATCAAAATACAAAAACAATAGAAAAGAGAAAAGAGGACAGATTGTAAAAACAAGAAAGGTACAGCCCCATACCAAAAAAGAGAGACAAAGTCTGAAAGTGTGCAAGCTCAAATGCCACTCCTAAAAACACACTTTTAGTTAGTCATACAAATGTTGTACGGTACAAAAACCCCCTATTTTTAACTTTTTCACATCAAATAATGGGGACTCTTTCTATAAAAAATTTCGCTAAACAACTTTTAGGATTTTTATTAAGTCAATTATCTTATGATTTTGTTAATTTTTCATTTTCTTTAGATTCTTGTTTTGATTGCTCGGATGAAATAGATTTTTTATAAGCTTTCTTTTGACGCTTGTTTCGTCTCATTTGGTCAACTGGTTTGTAAATGACACTCCTTTGAAGTCTAATCAATTATATCGTCTAGGTTAGAAAATGTGTAAAATGTACAATATTTAATTTTTTTTATTAGTTCAATAATGCATTTAGTTTAAAATATTAACCCATAGTTATTTACGACTAATATTTTTCATATTTTTTACTTATACAGCCAAATAACGAAGCATCGGGATTTCGATAATTTACTCCAATTTTCAAATAAATCTAAACTCGAAAAATCTAAAGTGACAAAGTCGCTGTAATTTAGAAAGGCAAATCATCACCTTAAATAAATTCATAATCTAATTTAACATCATTAAAATGAAACCAAAATAAAAATAAAAATAAAAAACCAATTTTTAATGTTAAATTTTAAATTAATTATTATATAATTAATTAAATTTTAATATAATATAAAAATTATATATAAAAAAATTAAAAAATTAAAAATTAAAAAATTAAAATTTATCGCATCGGAGGTTTTAAAACCCTGATGCACTCATTCCATCCGATGTGATTGAGTTCATTTACTCTGATGCGATTAAGTTTATTCGTTCTGATGCAATTAAGTCACATATGTTTTTATGCCATGCGATTGAATCACATTCAAGACCCGATGCGATTGAGTCAAGTTAAGAGGTAGGAGTAATAGTATTAAAGTTTAATGTAACATTAGTTCAAAAGGCATAAGGTTAGTGTTTACAACTAGTAATGTTAGTTTTAATTTAATATATGTTAGTATTAAGTTAGTCTTACGTTAGTTTTAAAGGTCATAGTGTTAGTTTTAATTTAAGTTAGTATAGTATAGTTTTAAATTAATTGTTAGTAATACAATAGTTTTTAATTAAATGTAATATTAGTATTATGGTATGTTAGCATTAGTATATATTAATGTTTTTTTTTTTTTACAGAAACGGTTATGAGATATATTAACTGCTGGGTCTAAATGCCAGATTTCGGGTTACAATGAGAGGGGGGAGGGCCCAGGAAGTATCTATAGCCAAGAGTGCTATGAGACTTGTGGACAGCTTCCAGCTCTTTTTGACTACAATTATGCTCTCGATTTTTGTGATTTCCCCTAGCTTAAAAATACAAACAAACTGATTCAATAGAAAGCAGTAAAACATTTAAGTTGGCAGATTATGGAATTGGATCCCATGTTTCGTCCTCGTCTCGAATTATTGCTCCAGTAGAGATGAGGACAGCTTTATTTGCTTCAAGGTCTGCTTCTTTGTTGTTTTCTCTCAACACATGATAGTAGCTCAACTTTTTAAACAATTTCCCCAAAGTCCTGATTCTGGATATCAGCCTTGCCAATCTAAGATCCCGGGGGGAAGAGTTTGTCACCATAATTTTGATTATCACTTGGGAATCCCCAAAAACATTAACCTCCTTGATTTCTAGATTCAAGAGCGATTTAAGGCCTTGAAGGAGGGCCAGAGCCTCAGCTTGAATGCTGGTGTTGATCCCCAGACCCCATGCAAAGTTGTGGATCAAAACACCTTCAGCATTTTTTACAATACCACCTGCTCCAGCTTTTCCTGGGTTGCCCTTTGAAGCCCCATCAAAGAAGAAAGAGTGCACCTGCTGCTTGGAAATCCATTCTTGAAACTCAGCATTGTTCTTCCCCCTTATTTGCCAATCTTCAATGAGGGAAGTGTTGCTGGTGGCTTGAAGAAATTGCAGATTTAGGGAGGTACCCCAGACTGAATCTAATTGAGTAAGATTTGAGGCATATTTTGATTATCCAAGCTTTCCTTTAATTGGAATTTTATCTTGGCCGCCACCACCTTGACATCATGCTTAGTATCTCTAAAGATTCTGCTGTTTCGCTCAAGCCAGATCTGCCAGCAGCAGATTTTGGGGAGGGCAGACCATGCCTTTTTATCACTTTGTTTCTGGGTGGAGGTCCGGGGTAACTGTTCTGCCAATTTGCAAAGAGATTAGGAATAGTGGAGGGAAGGAAAAATTTGGGGTTCCAATAATCCATCAGCTCACTCCAAACCTGCACAGTGAATTTACAATTCAAGATAAGGTGTGTGGCACATTCCACATTTTCTCTGCACAATGAGCACCTGGACGGACCATGGAAACCCCGTTTCTGCAGTTTGTCATCTGTAAGAATTTGCATTAGTATATATTAATGTTAGTAATATATTAGTTTTAATATAATGCAAGTGCTAGTTTAGTTTTTAGAATTAAAAATTTTAAATAATTAATGTTAGATTAATTAAATTAATTAATATTTAAAATATAATTAATTTAATTTAATTAATTATTAATTTAGATTAATTTGTTTATAAATAGGTCATTAAATAATTAGTTTAGTCTATAATCAAGAATTGAATTAGAATTAATTATTAATTAATTTTAGGCTAATTTATGATTAAAATTTTAATTAAAATCTATTTTTTTTAACCTAGCAACAGAATTTCCAGATTTATATTATATTTGACTTAGCATCTTTGGAGGCTCATAGATTGAGTTTTACTTGGCCAAATGAGGCCTAGGATGGCTCATTGAAAAGAGAAAATAAAGGAGAACATTTCTGAGGAGGTTTCACTAACATATTTGATCATTTATTGGGTCAAAAATCAGGCAGAAGATCAAGCTCCGAATTTCTATAACCAAATCAATTTTCTGAGTTTTGTTTTCTTCATTTTCATTTGCCCAGCCTCTTCTAATTGCAGATTCATGCATCAATAATATCCTTGGTTAATTACAATCGTTATTAGCATCAATAAGAAGCTCAAATTTCCTTTTTATTTATTTAAATAGAATTTGATTGGATTTGTTTTAATGCTAGAAATAATATTTGGATTTGATTGTTACATCTTAATTCATTTTAATTTCTTTTTGCAGAAAAAAAATAGAAGATATATCGAGGAAAAAGATTTCAATCAATGAGAAGACTCCAGCAATTAAAGACTAGAATTTTTGAGCAATTAAAATGGGATTGGGCAGATTTTTCTTCAACAAATTCTCTTCTCAAAATACTTTTGGAAAGATTATAAATTGCAGATTGCAAAGTGTAAATGGGGCTACGCTCCTCTGCAATTCCAGATTTCTAAAAGCATTTCTGTAATATGAATTTAGATTTGTAGATGGGGAAGAGAGAAAATTTTAGATCTGAACATTATTGAGGGTTTTTCTTTATGTCTTGAATTATGCATAATGAGCAGAGTTTGCATTTCTGCAGCTCTAGTCTTGAAAGCAGAAATTCAATTAATGTAAAGTACTGTTAGAGACCAAGATCAGAGAAGCAGATTCAATTAACTGGTATTTTTGGCATTTATGTATCAAATACCAGTTTCATTTTTATGTTAATAGAATTGTTGTTTCATTTTATTCATGTTTTTGGCATTTCTGTTGATGTGGATAATTTGTCTCAAATTGTTATGTATCTCTGCTCTTATGAATTACACTCTGATTTCTGAGTAACCATTACTTAGCAATCTGTCTTATAAAATTGATTTATTAAATAATAATGTCACTGTGAATTTCTTCCACATGTTATTGCTTAATTATTGGCTTGACTGATTTGTCAATCAATATCATTTTTGTGAATTTCTTCCGAAGTGTTGTTGATTTATTATTTCAGTCAAATGGTCTCAATAGAATGTGTTTTGGTATTCACAAATGTGAGCTAATTGAATTTCTTTGTTGGTTTGACATTAATTAAAAGCCATACATATTTTAATCCTCATTATTTAATTATCTTTCTCTTAGTTGGGTTAGATTTTCATCTACCTAATTGAGATAGGATTTAGATTAGTTTCTTTTGCTTGCATTATATAATAAGTTTGCATTTAGATTAATTTCTACATTCCTTTAAGTCCTCTTCTCAAAGAGGCAAAATCTTAGTTGTGGTTTGGCTGAACCCAAATCAGCTTAAGGGTCATTCTCTTGCCTGATCAGCAAGAAGAATTGATCTGATATCTTTGTCTATTGGTAGTTAAAGATATATCATAAACCAATAGCAATAGAGAAACGGTAACTGGACCTAGTTAAACCAGTCGGAGCCACTATCATAAATGGAAAAGGAGTTGTATTAAGGTCCGGACCGGGTATTTATCCCCCAATGTTGTAGCAGTGATTTTTGAGGCTTCAACAACAACCTAATCATGACTAACTAGTTTTCAATTTACTGCTGATAGGTTAGTGGATTAGATCAGCCAAACAACATAATCTTGGCTTATCAGTAAGGTAGATTAGGATAGAATAAAGAAGGTTCAAACATGCTCAAATCCTGAACCTTTGAGATTGATGAAGAACTGGTTCCAATATGCTCAAAACTTGAACCAGAAAATAAAGGAAAAACATCTCAAACAAATTCAGAATTAGAGCTGAAGAGATAATGGAGGTTTTTAAATTTTCAGATCTTAAGCCTTCACCATTTTGTTTTAATTTTCTACAAATTTCAGTCTATGTGTAGCTTATTTTTATGCCATGGATCAGCAACAAGTTAGACTGTTTAATCCTGGCTTGGCTGCTTTTAAATTTCTATTTTAGAATTTAGAGAATAAAAATCTGTCAGACAGTCTAATCCTGACAGATAGTAGTTAGGTAGAGAAATTTATGCGTTCAACTGCTTAATCTGAACTCATGGAGGAATAAGATTAGACTTAGATTAGTTTTCTGTTTTTCAAAAGAATAAAATGTTTATAAAAAGAGTTTTCCAATCCAAATGCACTCTAAAAGAAGAAAAAATGTTAGGATCATTAAGAGTGGGTAGGTAGAGATATTGTTTTGATAGAATTCCATTGTTTCAGATTGCTGCAATTATCATCAAATCAAAGAAAGATCAGCAAAAGAAAAGAAAGGTTGTTGCCCAATGGATAAGTCACTAGTTTACTGAAAGCCAGAGATCAATAGCTAAAGTTCTTGACATCTTCAAGAAGATTCCATCCCCATGTGGAGCCACTGTTAGCCACCTATAAAAATTTGTCATACCAAATGGTGGCTAAATCTCTTTTAGCCTTCAAGAAACAATTTCATAACCAAATTATTAGTTCTTGAAGTCTTATGATGATCTTTACCCTTTGAGTTAATCTTCACTATTGTTTCCCTCTTTATCCTAAAGAACATGCTGTTTGCCAAGAGAAAGACTCCTTAAAACCCCATTTTGCATCATTTTCACTACTCCTTTCTTCATAAATAAACCCCATTTTCATACTTATTTCCTTCATAAGAATCCCTCCATAAGCCTTCATTTAACCTTCAAATTCATCAAAACACCCCTTTGAACCTTATATTCCCCTTTCATTTGGTTTAAAAACTCTCATTTCACCTATCGGAACCCCTATTTTGGTTTGAAAACACTGTTTTTTAGGCCTAAAACAGTCTAAAGGCGCTATAATATTCTTAATCCCCCAAGGGCTTATTTTCTTGGCACCTGTTCTCATAAGACCTTTTGCCCTGCAATCGGGCACTAAAGTCCTAAACCCCATCTCCAAACCCTGTCATAACCTTACTTTCCTTTGTTTTTTCTATTCCCCGACGAAAAGGTTTAAATGAATGTAGATCGTTGATCATTTTAGATCAACGGCCCTGGGCCATTCGATCCCCTACCTTATCTTTTCCTCTGCTCATATATCCCCGCTCCCTCTTTCAATCTTGACCGTCTATAAAAAAAATCCGATGATCAGGATTAAACCCAACAGCCTCTTGCCTCTTTCCTCCTTTCCACAATAACCCATCTCCGCTTTCAATCTCGATCGTCCGTCAGAAAAATATAATGGTCGGGATTTGACCCGATATTCTCAAACCTTTCATTTGGAAAATAACCCATCCCATCTGTTGATCTCAACTGTCCATTCAAAAGATCCTACGGTCGAGATTTAATCCGATAACCCAACTCCTTTGGGACCTACCTCCCTCCTCGCAAAAAAACCTGCCCACTCACGCACTACCACGTGTATTCCACTATTGCCCCAACCCCGCAACTTCTCCATCGCGTGCGATCAGCACCGTCGAATCTGCTGCCCCTCATTTGACGGCTAGAATTTTGTTTCGCATTTTTTTTGCGCCTGTAGTTTAATCCCAAAAAAAACGCGAAATGGGCGGTATTGAAGGGACAGATGTCAGCAAGTTTTTGGTATCGCGCTTTTTTTGCAAAAATTTGAAACCACCCCAACACTGCGCTAAAACCATTCTGGTTTTCCGCCAAACCACCTACCCTCTGCAGTGTTATTTCACTTTTAATCTTGGTCGTTGATTGTTAATATCGAACGGCTCTCATTGTATTTCGACCCCGAGTCATTTGCCCTTCGCCTTTTCTCACAAACGCTCCATTGTGAGTTCTCCGCCGTCGATCTCTGAAGATCGAACGGCCCCGATTTAACTTCGCCTCCATTTAATTTCCAACCCTCTCCCAAATGATTTGATCACGAAATCTCGATCGTTGATTAATCTAAAATCTACGGCTTTGATTTAACCTCCCTCCCAAACTGCCCAAAGCAGTCTTAACCTATTTTTCACGGGATTTTCTTAACTTTGTTCGTTGTTTGCAGGTTATAAATGTTTTTTCTATAGTTTTAAAAAGAAACGAAAGGCCAGGGATGATGATCCACAGGCCATTATTCACATAGAAAGGAGATCTACAGGGTTAAAACTATGATTTTACCCGTGCCTCATGAGCATTGGTGACATTATATAACCTTCTGCGCGCTTGCAACACAGCAAAACACAGTAAACATCAAAAATGAAGAGTATCAGTCTCAAAGATGAAGATCAGTGCATAAGTGAAGATTAATGATTTTAAACAGAGTTTAAAGGGATTAAGGCACCAATTCGAGAATCAAAGGCCTAATCCACAGTCATTAAAGAACAAACACCAGAATATTAAGATCAAAGGCCTAATTAAGCCTAAAAACACAAAGTAAAGTAGATGAAAGGTGTTTTAAGGAAAAACAAAGAGATATGTCAGTCTGAAAGGCCTCCACTACCACATCAAAGGCTAATTGAATTCTCTCCAACTACCAAAGAGCCACCTGCAGCTTCCATAAATCAAAAGAAGGCCTACTTATTGCCCAGTCCGAAGATATTTGCTTAAAGACACCTGAACAGTTATTACCAATGAAAGAACAAATTCTAAACTGTCAGTGAAGTTATTGTAAAAGATAAATAGGCCTTAAAGTCATTATTTTTACCCATTAAGCCATAAAAATAAGAAACAGAGTTATGAGACAGAGTTGTAGATAGAATTCATTCCTGCCTTATGCCTTGCATGGTTTTCAAGGCTAGGAATTCCATTTACTATGGAATTAATGATGCTTAAAACCCTAGAAACTCTTCCACCTCCTCATTTCCTTATAAAATCTCCTTGAGGAGCACATTTTAAAGGGTTGGTTATTGGATTTCTGATGTAATATTTGATGTATTGAATCATTTTTTAATGTAAATAAGTTCTGACGCTTTGAAGCTCTGTTAAGTTATTGAAGAAGTTAGGCTGAGAAGAGAAGTTGTTGCTGTGATGAAACATTGGACATGTAGTTTGTAACTGGATTGAAATCAATATACAAGCTGATTTTTGGGATCCTGGTCTATATCATTGGTGAAGTACCTCTTACTGTTATTGTTTTCCTTTCATGAATGCCATTTTGTTCACTTTTCTCTGATAAAGAACAGCAAATATAGAGCTAGGATTTACTGTTAAAAGTACCTTTCTCTCACTGATAAGCTTTATCTTTATGTTTTCTTCCAATTGTGTATTTAAGAATGACTTAAGTGTAAACATTATCAAGGAATGTTGGTTAGTCCATGTCTTGAGGTGCAAAATGTTAGTATGAATTCTTCGTCGAAGTGTACGAAAAAGAACCACTTTAGCTACGCATAACTAATAGCCCTAACAACAATAGAGGCTGCCAAACATCTTCAGATCTGCAATTAGTAGTTAAAATGCTGCAACAAACAGATCTATAAATGGAAAGACATTAAGCAGTAAAGTAAAGAGTTTGCTCCATGCATCCAACAGACAAGACAAGAACACGATTTTTGAATGAATTTTTATATTACAGGGCACCCGGGAGGAAACAAGAAGGTGTATCCAGATCTCCTCAATGGGATGGGTTCTTTGTAGTCCTCAGCACTTCAGATCTAAGCTTTCTCTCTCTTGTAGATGTAGAAAACCCAATGCAGAAAGTAGAGCTCAATGGGAGAAAAATGGTAGAAATGAGACCAAGTGTATAGATCCAGAGTGATCTAATAGGCAACAAAAGGTGAAGAATGATGGGGAAAACCCTCCTATTTATAACAAAATATTGGGTCCTTCTAGATCTTGGTGCATGATTAAAATAATGTTAATCACATCTAGATCCACCTCTATGGAATATTTTATTATTATTTGTTGGAGGGAAAGGGTGCTTGACTTGGGTCAAATCCCTTGATTAGTGAAAAATAAATAAATAAATGATTTATTTATCTTTTTAAGGAAGTGGTTGGGATATAATCAAATAAATAGTGATTTATTTAATTAATGGTGGTTGATTTGGTCATATTTAACAAGGAATATTATTTAAATAATTATTCCTAGAAAATAATAAGATAACTATGGGTTTATCTCATTAATTTCTTTGTTTTTGGGTTAAACATGACTGGGAATAATAATTAAATTATGGTTTAATTAGTTATTCCTTTTGGGGTTTCCTAATTAACATAGTGAAAGCAGTTTTACTTGGGGTAAAACTGGTCTTACATGGTGTACTTGGGTCCATCTAATGATGAAAGGTTAGATGACAAAAAAATGGTGTAACACAAAACTTGAAAGGAAATTCTTGAATGATATTTTCATTTCATGCTAAGTAGAGTTAAACTAGAAAATTTTATGGTTTGCCATGCTTCCATTTCTTTCTCAAAAGGTTTTTTTGAAGGTTTCCCTAAGAGTATGCTGAAAGCAAGTCTAGATTTTAATTATATCTGACCTGATCTTAAGCTACACTTTGTTTTCTTATCTATTTTCATCCCTTTTGAAAGTAGTCTAGTGAGATTACCGGATTGTTGTCTGATAAGTTAGCTTTAATACAAGCTAGTCCAAAGAAGTTTATGGTTAGCCCTGTCCTTTGGTTGGTTTCAAAAAGTTGCTTAAAAAGGCTTTTCTTGTATGGAAAGTTGATAAATCCTTGTTGAAATTATTTACTTTTTCCACCTTCTCAACACTTTTAACGTTCCATTCCATCATTTAATCTAAAGTATATTTTGATATAGATGACTTACCCCTTGGACCACTCTTGAAATTGTTGCACAATTAAACCTTTTTGTGACTCCATTGCCCAATGGTTTAAAGTTGTTTTCACACTAATCATATATGCTGAACACTTCTCAATATACTTGCATCTTCACCTCTTTTGAACTCTTTCATTTTGTGATATTCCATCCAATTAAAGATCATACCTAACCAACCAAACAAACCAAAACCCTTGTTCTTAATAACTAGCCTAATATCATACTAAAAGCCTTAAAAGATAAATCAATCTTTGCACTTATAGAGAGATTCCTCTCTGGATTCAGGAGGGCTAGATACTAGAATCCCAAAGTGGTTCATATGTAGGCTTTGTAGATTGTATTTTCCAATCTTTCAAACTATAGAGACCTAAAAACTGTGTGATTTAAGTATTTTCTGCATGTTGGTTTTTTGAAAAACTATTCAACCTGTTTGTGCCTTGGGTCTGAATTCTGGCTTCTAGAAGAATGTTTACTAGATTCCATCCTGACCCAAATCCCCCTGCAATAGTTGAAAATCTAGAGGAAATCATAAGAAAAACCCCCAGATCTGAGAGTCCAACTATCAACAAGCCTCTTCTCAAAGCAAGTTCCTTCCCTAAAAACCTTGCAACCTTGCAGGATATTGAGTTCGACTTACACTTTGAGAAAAGCTTGTTCAGGACCAAATCTCAGAATTGGATAGCCCAGACAGTTTTTTATCCATCCATCTTATAGCAAATTTTTACTGGGGAATCCTCTACCTCCACTCAAACTGACTTTCAGCTTCTCCAACACTTTGAATCCCTTCAAGTTCTGGTAACAGATCTCACCTCAACTATTGATGATGCTTATCTTCAGTAGTCTGTAGAATTATCTGCTCTGACTGCAGCAACTCCTTTTGTTATTTCTAAGTTTTCTCATCCATAGCCAAATTACTCAAGTGTATCTTTAGCTCCTACCTTTACCTTGAACTTTCCCCACCAGAGTGCCCAAACCTCCACTCATACACCCACTGTCCACCTTCCTCCATTTAACCCTCCACCTCCCTTGGTAAACCCTCCTCTTATCAACCCTCCTTGGGTTCCTCCACCACCAATCATGGCAGCCACAACAACCCCTGGTGCCCATGCCACAAGATTATCAATCCAAAATCCCACATTTTGATGCGACTGGTCCTAAAACTTCTCAACAACATGTGGAAAAAATGAATGATGCTTTTGAATACCAAGAGATAGAGGATGAAACTATCCAAATAATAATGTTTGCTCAAATTTTAGGGGGAGAAGTAAAAAAATGGTTCAAGGGTTTGACCCCTAACAGTGTCCATCACCTCCCTGCCCTTCATCATCTATTCATAAATAAATGGGAAGTTAAGAATAATCCTCTCCAAATCTTGTGATAATATGAAAACATCAAGAGAAATGTTGGAGAGAGTGTCCAAGATTATTGTACCAGGTTCAACTATGTATACAACGCCCTCCCTCCTCACATGAAACCCCCACAAGGTTTAGCCCTAATGAAATTTTCATATGGTTTCGACTCAGAGATGGCTTATCAACTGAGAGAAAAATACCCAGCTACATTGGAAGACATGCAGAGGGGTGCAGTAAGTGTGGAAGCAAACCTGATTGCAAAAAGGGCTAGAATGAGAAGTGAGAAGAGAGTCATTATTAGGGAAGAACCTACAACCTCCACATCCGATACTAATATTGATAGCCTGGTGAGAACCATGGAGAGAATGATGGAGAGGATCAATTTGAATGAGAGAGATGTCCCTAGGGAAAATCAGTCAACTCCTCAAAATAGAAACCAAAACTTTAGAGGAAACCCCCATCAAATAAGACATAGAGAATGGAGAGGGCATGACTGGAAAATTAGGCCTCCATTCAAAAAAAATTATGCTAATGAAAATGAGGGGGTGGTTGAAGAACTAAAAGAAATTCAAATTAATCAGATGGGAATTAATAATGAAGATATTGTTTTCCTCACCCAAGAAGAACAAAACTTATTTTCTTCGTCTCAAGCTGAAGTTGAATTTGAAGAGTCTAAATACTATAAACAAGGATTCGAGAATTCCATCATGGAGATGCATAGACAATATAATCTCCGAAGTAAGAAAGATTCGGATATTCCCAAGAGAAAGAATTCTAAAAACTCTGCTAACAAGACCCTTCAAGCTGATCCCAAGAAAACAGCGGAGAGTTCAAAGAAAATTACTAAAACATATAGAAATAATGATCTAGAAAACAACACTAGTAGATCAGTGGTTATCCCTAGCAAAATTGTTCCGGATGATATCCCTAATACAAGTCAACAATATGAAATTGCTGCAAAAATAGTGCTCGAGAAGAATGATTCAACTCTGCCAAAAACACAGACACCATTCAACATTGAGAACGAAATTTCCAAGATAAAATCCTCTATCCCTCTCACTGAGTTCGTAAACCAATATGTATATAGGTCCCAAATCCTAAAAGAGTTGAACATAGGAGAAATCACTGATACTGTCAATCTAAATGATGACAAACCTAAACTTTTGTTTGGGCCAGAAGTAGAGGGAAAATTCCAGGAGGGAGGTGTTCCCCCATTTTATCTCAGTTTGAATGTTCATGATAAGATCCTCCATAATGCCATGATAGACTCAGGTGCATCTCATAACCTCATGCCTAAGGCAGTTATGGAGAAACTTGGCCTGGAGATAACTAGACCCTACAAATACCTATACTCATTTGACTCCAACAAGGTTAAATGTCTAGGCCTCATCAAATATCTTTGTATTACATTAGCCCAGATACCAACCAAGAGTCTAGTGATGGACATAGTGGTGGCTGACATCCCTCCCAAATATTGGATGCTTTTATCACGTACATGGGAAGACAAGCTTTTAGGCACCCTCCAAATGGATATGACTTATGCTACCATACCATTTTTTGGCCAACAAAGGAGATTGTATAGGGAGACTCTAATGAAATACATGGTGATCAATCAGGAAAAGCCTCATAACTACCCCATGTACTCTTTCCACTCTTACCTTGATTCATTTATTATTTACAAAGATGTAAATATTAATGAACAAGTAGCTCAAGAAGAAGAAGACCATAAGAAAGAACAGTCAGACCAAATGGAAATTTTGCAACACAAGTCTAAAAATGAACCTTTTTGTAACATGAGTTTTGATGGTTCTTGTGGAAAACCTGGCTCAGGAGCAGGTGTGTGGGTGTGCAATACTAAAAATAACTACGTAGAAGGGCATTCTTACAAGCTAAACTTTCAGTGTACCAACAATATAGCAGAATATGAGTCACTCATTTTGAGTTTATAACTATTGAAGAAACTAGGAGCCAAAATAATCTCTGTTCATGGGGAGTTTGAGCTGGTCATTAAACAAATCATGGGAGAATATTCAGCCAAGCACCCCATATTGAGAGCATACAGGAATGTTTCCCTTTACAGATTGAAAACATTTGAAGAATATGACCTTGCCGCGTTTCCAAGAAATCAGAATATCATGGCTAATGGGTTAGCATTTTCACCCAGCACTTGTTAATTACCTCATCCCAACAAACAATATACAGTGCAGGTTAAGCATTGTCCAACAGTTCCTGACAATATGAGATATTGGCAAGTCTTTAAAGATGACAAAAAGATTGAGAATTTCCTGCAATATAAGGGTGAGTTTGAAGATTCTAATTTGGACCAAGACTGTGAAGAAGACTGTTCCACTAGAGAGAAAATGTGTAGGGAGGATCCCCCTCACCATTTTGATGTTAATTTTTCAGAAAATGAAGATAAGCATGGGACAAAGGTGCATGAAGATCCAGAAAAGGAAGAATTTGAAGTACTGGAATTCAGAGACAACAACTTGCCTAGAGGACTTGTCCCTCTGGAAGAACTATTTCATTTAAATGATGTGGATAAGAAACCAAAAATGGAATCTACAGAAGCAAGTATTAAAGAATGGAATCTGGGAAGTAAGCAGGAGCCCAAGATGGTAAATTTATCAAAAACACTGCCAACATCCATAAAACAAAAATACATCACTTTGTTCAAATATTTTATTGATGTGTTTTCCTAGAGTTATGAAGACCTGAAAGCTTATGATACTGATATTATCTAGCACAAAATTCCAGTCAAGGAGAACTAAAATCCTTTCAAACAGAAAATGTGTAGGATAAATCATGTCCAAATGCCTCTAGTTGAGAAGGAGATCAAGAAAATTTATGATGCCAAGATAATAGTCATAATCAGATACTCTAAATAGGTTTCCAATATTGTACCTACAAGAAAAAAGACAGGTGAGATCAGGCTTTTCATTGACTTCAGAAATCTGAAAAAGGCATCTCTTAAGGAAAACTACCCTTTACCAAAGATGGACCACATATTGCAAAAGGTAGTGGGCTCCAAAAGAATCTTTTTGCTAGATGGCTTTTCAGGGTACAATCAAGTGTTGGTGCATCCATATGATCAACACAAAACAACTTTTACTACTCCTTGGGGAACCTTCATGTATAAAAAAATTCCCTTTGGATTAATAAATGTTGGTGCCACTTTTCAAAGAGCAGTGGATATCGCTTTTTTAGAAGAAATTGGTCTTTTCATTGTAATATATCTTGATGATATTACAGTGTATTCAAAAATTGATGAAGAACATTTGGCCCATTTGAGAAGATTTTTTGAAAAATGCAGAAGGTTTGGTCTATCTCTGAATCCTAAGAAATCATTATTCATTCTTGAAAAAGGAAAGTTTCTAGGCCACATCATATCAGAAGAAGGAATCAATATTGACCCCAGCAGAATTGAGGGCATACTGCAAATCAGTCATCCAAGAAACATCAAAGAGATACAATATTTCATTGGAAAGATAATTTTTTTGAGGAGGTTTATACCAAACCTTGCAGAACTCCTAAGGAATATCATCAACATGCTCAAGAGAGATTCAAGAGTCAAGTGGACCAGGGAGGCTAAACAGTACTTCGACCTGGTAAAGCATGCACTCACTATAGCACTAGTCCTAATCAACCCTGATTTCACCAAGGATTTCATTACCTTCTCCTTTGCTTCAGTGCACACAATTGTTGTTGTATTGCTGCATAAAAATAAGGATGGACAAGAGCAGCCCATAGCATTTTTCAGCCAAGCTTTAAGAGATGCACCTCTGAAGTACAATATCATGGAAAAGCAGGCTTTTTCCTTGATCAAAGCACTGAAGGATTTTAGAGTTTACATTCTGCATTCACACATCATTGCACATGTGCCCCCTACAGTTGTCAAAGAAATCCTAACACAGGATCCTGATGGAAAAGGAGCCAAGTCGATCGTTGTTATCTTGGAGTATGATCTAGAGATCAGACCCACCAAACTGATTAAGGGACAAGGATTAGCCAAATTGATGGCTGAAAAAAATTTTCAAGCATTAGACATCAATATGATTCATTCACTAGATGAACAAGAGGAGTTGGCGACTCCACATATTGAGGAAGCATTCATAAATTCTCCCTGGTACACAGATATACTATATGTTCTATTTTATTTAAATTCTCCTCATGGTTTGTCCGAAACAAAAGCTAGATTCTTGAAATTGAAAGCTATAAAATTCTGTATCCTAGAAAATGTTTTGTACTGGAAATATTCTGGAGGCATATTTCTTAAATGTTTGCGTCAAGAAGATGTAGATATGGTCATGAAATAATTCCATGAAGGGGATTGTGGGGGCCATCTCTACTGGAAAACCACTGCTAACAAGATCCTTAGGGTTGGTTTCTATTGGCCTACTCTCTTCCCAGATATCCAAAAAATGATAGCTACCTATCATAAATGCCAAATATTTGAGGGAAAGACAAATTTGTTGCCTCTGCCTTTACAACCTATCTCTATTGAAGCTCCTTTCCAACAATGGGGTTTAGACTTCATTGGAGAAATACACCCTTCCTCCTCTTCCCAACATAAATGGATCCTTATAGCTATAGACTATTTTACCAAATGGATAGAGGCCATTCCTTCCAGAACTGCTACTGACTCAGTGATTATCAAATTCCTTGAAGCTAACATCCTATCTATATTTGGTTGTATTAGGAAAATCATTACAAATAATGTTGTTGCTTTTAAGTCCAAAAATATGGTGGATTTTTGTCACAGATATCACATTTATTTGGGGAATTCAACAACCTATTACCCTCAAGGTAACAGACTAGCTGAGTCTTCCAACAAGAGCCTGGTCAACATCATCAATAATTTGTTGGAATACAACAAGAAATCCTGGCATAACAAGTTGGTGCATGCCTTGTGGGCTGACAGACTGACAACTAAGAAATCAATTGGCATGTCACCATACCAGTTAGTCTATGGAATGGATGAAATTTTACCAACATCCTTAGGAGTTCCAGCCATGAAGCTCATTCAAGAAGTGCAGGCTGAACAAAATGATGTACCAAAGAAAAGATAAGCCGAAGACCGTTGTTGCAATGAATTAGAAGAAATTCTTCTACAACGGAGAACTTAGGTGGTTTAAAGAAGATGTTGAATCTTTGATTAAATTGAGGGTGAATGGTTTATACATGCATTAATATTTAAATTTTTCACGGAAGTTATTTCTGACTTAATATGTAGACAATCTTATTTGTGTATTAATTTTATTGTGACACCATACTTAAGTTGAAAGCGACAATTAAAGCGATTGTAATAATCACATCAACATAAAAGCACATAGAGAGCATGAATGTAAGTGGAAACCCATAAAGGAAAACACATCTTATTATTGTGATAAAGGCAACTCCAACTCCCTCTCTGCCTTGTTCTCTTTTAGCAGGAACCAACCTACCAGGCTCTATCCTCAATTCTGCAAGCTACAGCACGAGAAGCACCAACCTACGAGGCTCAACTTTCCAGTCAACTGTTGACAACTATCAAGCTTCAACTTGATGAGGAAGTAACTACTCAATTTAACAAGGCAGATGTTTGTTGATTTACCTACGATATCGGCTACGATACTTGTAGCTTCTCTGCTTCTCTTCTTTCTTGATCTGCTACCACTTCACTCTTCGCTGTTGCCAGCTTCTCTTGTTTACTCTCTCCTCTTGCTACAAAAAAAAAAAATCTTTACGCATATCAAGATGATGTTAGTATAGTTTTACCCACTCCATAGCCTTTGTGACCATGGAATTCGAAATGGAAGATATGTCTCTTTCTGCCTTCTCCTCCTTTTATCAGCTTACTCATAAATTATCACATGGTGTCAATTTTAACATTCTGATGGGGTTGTTTTTCTCTAGGAGACTTACCAATGCATCACAAACAATAAAAACAATTAAAACATTTACATTCGAGATTACAATTGAACTCGGCTCACTCATTTTGTCTCTTGTGCTGGCATGGCTTTGTCTCTAGCTGTCTCTTTGTCCCTTTCTCTTCTCTTGTATGCCTTTCAGTTTATGCATTGCTGCGTAACTCCGTTATGAACTTCATTTTTATTTTAGTTATACCCATTGCTTTATATATATAAGTAGATCTACTTTGGCCCTTAATTAAAGACACATATTACTTGCTTTTCATACCACGAGTGTCATTGATAATAAGACATATTCTACATTGAAACAGGCATATATCACGATCGTATATTAATAATAAACCCTCATTAGGCGAGGCCATTAGGTCTGGAACCCACGCGGCGTATTTTTAATATAACATAACCATGTTTTATATATCTATGCGCCTCTTTTAATATAATTGTAGGTTTCAACTGTAGCGTATCATATCACTTAGTGCATTTATAATACAACACTTTAATATAGCCCTCTTCAATGTAGTATTTTGTAACTCACTTTCTTTTTCTTTAATATTATATGAACGCTATCATGTAACTTCTGATATATTAATGAGCCCATTTAACGCAAAACAACATGGGGCCACCTTGTCCATAGCTTTAGATGCCATACGACTGCTCCCTCCCAGGTGCGATTGATCACTATAAATTAAATTCAATAGAATGCATGTCAATTGAAAATTGATAATAGCTATTTTGGCTGTGTGCTCGATTTGATTCAATAAATATGATCAATTGAATAAATCAATACTCACTTGTTAAACTCAATATAAGTGCGGTCGGTAAAAATGTCCTTGATCAATTCAGATGTCTCACGATCTCACGATTAGCAATAACTATTCTGATTGTTCTGTTAGCGATTGTTTTAACTCGATACGTGGAATTATAGATTGATACATAATACATAACACAAGTTATGAAATCCCCTTCTTCATTTTTACCTTTGATCTTGATTGGGAAAGGTCCCTTTATTATACGTTCCATTGATCCTGCGTGCTCCAGCTTTAAATATATATATTAATGTATATGCCTTGGACAAATGCGAATATGATCATGGAATTTATATATTGTTATTGATGGATATGTAGGTATCTAAATAGTTGAGTGATTCCCAATTGCTGTCTGTTGTTACTAACGTTTCTGCCTCATTGTTGTGATAATATTTTCTGCTACTGCTATATTAAGCTGTAGCCTCTACTGCGCAATTCGTTCACTGCGCCTGCTGTGTTGACATTTACACTTTACTTGATTTTCTTCGCCTTTGGACTCTTCTGCGTCTGATCTAATTCAATAAAGTATGGTAAAGTAATACGACTTTCATACTTCAAAGTCTGAGCCGATTACATTTCAAAAGCTAATTGATTTAATTAACTCATCAAAGATCTGTAGCATCTTTTATTTGTTTTAATGTGTTAAAACTTTCCCAACTCCTGTGACATGACGATTTGCATCAATCAAATTCTAATTTAAGCAGGTTGTACCTTTCGTCAGATTATTACTGTATTATATGTGCGCTTGGAAGCAGGTATGATTCTTAAAATTTATATTTACGTTACATAACATCTCTGACTGCAATATACTGCCTACAATACACACCTCTATTACTCTGTATACACCTCACCACCCTCACCCTCTTACTTATTGCACTCACTAGCAGCCATGCCTCCTTCAGCACTTCTTCCTCTTTACCATCAACAACAACATTTCCATGATCTCCCAACACAGCATTGTGTAATCACTTCTATTTGCTTTCTCTTTCTCTTGTGCTTGCTCTTCTGTTACTGCTCCTCACATTGTTTATTCTTCCTCCCCTTGCCCAACATCAATAGCAGACGATACCCTCATCTCTCATTATGGGCTACATCGTTATTACTTCCTTCCTCTGATTCACGTTTAGGTCCTCTTGGTAGAAATTGTACTATGCTGCTCAGGTGATGTATGAAACTTGTTGGAAAACCTTTGGTTTTAATAATTTGCTATCATCTTTCTGTTTCATATTTACTTAGTGTATGCTTTGACCTATAGTGACGATATCATCTTTCATTTTTATGTCTTTGCTCTATACCATTGCTCTTATTTATGATAATACTTGAATATTATTACTGAAACATACACGAATGAATATTGAATACTTCTCTGCTAATGTAAACATAATGTGAATCACGTGTTAGAATTTTTACTTAATTGTCGATATCATTATCATAGATCGTAGTTGTTTTATGCTTATCTTGGCATGCAGTCTCCCACAGAATGATATCTTAGTTTTGTTCTCCCCTAAAGTTGTGCATTCTCTTCATGACCAAGTGGCATCTGGCGATACTACTAATTTGTCTCTCAAGTATTGAAATGATTTCTCCTGTAAGAGTTTGGTAAATATGTCATTTGTCTGTTCTTTCGTTGGTATATTCTGACTTTACTATTTTAGTCCTTGTTCTCGGAGAACGTGTGATTGTATATTTGGTTTTTTGAATAGTACAGTGTTTTAAAATATGTATCGCACTTGTGTCACATTTGATTGGAATAGGTTCATCAATGCACCTTCATGTCTTGAAGAGTTTGCTTCATCATGACTTGCTGGCTGTCTATTTCTTCTTTATATTAAACCAGTACGTAGACGAAGATGGATATTTGTTTCTTGTATACATGCAACTTCATTTCTCCTAGATAGAATACACACTCACTTTCCTATCATCCATACGGTGTGTCTGCATACGTATCTTTGATAAAGTGATTTTGCTTTTAGGATACCAAAGTCCCTCTTTGTATTGTTCCTTGTAGATGCTCTGAATATTCTTTTGGTAGGAAGATAGTTTGTTTAAGTCTTGCTTGATATATTACTAATCCTCTTTTGTGCCATGATGTACGGTCTTGATGCGGTCAAATACAATAGACTTCAATCATTGATCGCAAAGTCAGCAGTCTGTAATAAATGAGCCATCATTAGCACCGACTTGCGACTGTGGTCATGGGAGTTGACACGGGTTTACGATCTTTCCATTTTGAACTTTCAACATTCTTTTATGTATTTTTCTTGTGAAATAAATGTACACTGTGTTCTTTTACTGATTTGTAGTCCCAGTGGCCCAGGCTCTCCAATCATAGACATTTCAAACTGTTTTCATTTCATCGAAATAACCACTTTGCTAGTTCATCTTTGTTGCTTAAACATAATGTCATCGACATACACTACAACGATCAAGTTCATTTTCATAGGCTTTATGTATAGATTGCAGTCCTCCTCTTTTAAAGCCCTTTGTTTTTGCAAATATTTATCAGTCTTGGTACCAAGCCACGAGAACTGTCTCGGTCCATATGAGGCCTTTTCAGTTTGCACACATAGTCTTCTTTGTCTATCAATGAAAACCTTGGTTGTACCATGTACACTTCTTCTTCTAGATCTCCATTAAGAAGCGAGACTTTACATCCATTTGATATACCTTGAAATCTTGATAGCATGCAAATGCAGGAACATTCTGATAGCTTCCATTCTTCTGAGGGCAAATGTTTCATCATAATAAGTCCTTTTATTTGTAGTATCCTTTGCGGACCAGCCTTGCTTTATTCTGATTACTTGTCCTTGCTCATTCATTTTTGGGCTGAATTTACATTTTGAACCAATGATATTTTCACCAATGGAGGTCTAGGAACTAGTTCCAGGTATTGTTCTTCTCAATTTGGTCCAATTCTTCATTCATTGCTGTCAAATTACTTGTCCTTGGCAGCTTCTTCAAATTTCTTTGCCTCTATTTGTGATAACAGCAGCTGTATACTTCTTGTTTTGTTGTTAGTACGCCTTCTTGTCTGGACTCCTGCTTTCTTGTCTCCTGTGATCTGATCTTAAGGTAGTTCTTTCTGAGTGTATCTTGAGGGGTTTAATTTCGACTACGCATCATCTGATTGTCTTGCTTGTTTCATCATCATCCTTGTCTTCCTCTTCATGGTTATTCGATGGTACGTGATACCATGTTCTTGTATTTTTTGAAGTTCTTCGTAAATCTTACATCAATACATTCAACTTTATTTTCAGAAAGAGTCTTGTTGTAGCATCTGTACCTTTACTTTAGGTCATATCTAGAATATTCCTTCATATGTCTTGCATCAAATTTCCCAAGGTTTCATCATTATTCTTTACTTCAACACTTTGCTGCAAAGACTACGAAATGTTTTATTGAAGGCTGGCTTTCATACTTATAGTTCATAAAGTCTTGTCATGCTTGTGTAAGTGAGCTTTATTGAGATATGTCTTTGTGTGTCTTGCTTCACCTTTGAAGGTTTAACGTATTATTCTCTGCATCATAGCTCTTGCTATTTGTTGTCTGAACTGCTTTGTCTACTTTTCCGATATAACTTTAGTGTCCACCATAATAGTAAATTGTTGCTTTATTCATGTTCATTACATAAGTGCACAAAGTCATAATCGGTGAATTCACCTCCTCATCACGATCGATGCATTTGACTTGCATCATCGATTTTCTGCCCTAATGCTTTAAATGTTTTGAATTTTCGAGCCCAGGTTGTTGTTCTTGGCTTTTCTTCGCCAATATTCTGGAGAAATCATCTATTGCTCTGACATAAAGTAGGACTCTCCACTTGGTGTTTTTAGTTCTTCTTGGTCCATACGGATCCATGTGCACCAAATTCGTTAACGAATATTCTTGTTGATAACTCTTCTTTAGATTTAAAGGATGTGCGGTTGTTTTCTAGTAATGAATTTGCATATTGTGTTTGAGAACCTTTTTATTTCTAGCATATATAAATGACTTTCTTCTTGCTAGGTCCAATGATATGATCAAAATTTGAGATATCCCAATCTCTTATGCCATAACCATGTTATAAAGGTTTTGCTAGATAGCGAGCTTCATCCTCCTCTCACTATGTACATTACTCTACTGTTAAAACACCTTTGAGTAAGTTTTCTGTTCTTGATGTGACTACTAATCTTGTGTAAAAGGCTTGACCTTTATCACATACGGCCCGACACTAGGTAAATTTGCCTTGATCCATCTTTATATAATACATCTTGGGCCTTTCCTCTGTATTGTCTATCTTGGTAGTCCTTTTTATGATCTTTCACAGTTTGTCATTTCCAAAAGTGACATTTTGGAATTTATTTTCGTCAAAGTTAAAAACTTGTTTTGTCTCTTTGTCCATGTTTGGGCATCACTTGTCCAAATACCATTGACTCTTCAAATCTTGAACGTTAAGCCAAGTCATTTATTAGCCTTTGTCATTGGAAATTTGCTTTTTTGTTTTGGTATCTTTTGTGAGGTGATGAATTATATCCCTTTAGAGAACATGGAGATATATGCCAATTTGATTGCATATACAACATTTGATTATAGTTTGCGAATTGTGAGCATGAACAAAATTGCTTTGACTCATAAACCTCCTTGAGGTATTGAACATCAGTCTTGTCCATACTTTCTACATTCAATAATTCTATAGCCAAAATCCTTACAATAAAAACAATAACCATAAAGTACTTACACGCCACAGTGTAAAATTTGTCTCTTCCATGCTTACCTCTTTTATTTGGTTTTGAATCATTCCTCCTTGCATAATATACAGTAATGTCCACCTTGTGTGAGACTGCGAGTAGCATTCTTCATAGAGGGAAGAATCTCCCTTTGATGACACCAACTACTCGGAAGCATATGATCTTTGCAGTATCTTAGTATTTGTGCATTCTTTGTTACTAGAGGTTTCTTGCTCTCATCTCTCTTATTGTGAATTTCTTCTTTTGTAGGTATTGAACTACTTCCTCATCCTTCTTTGATTTTAAAAGTAATCTCTCTGTCAGCCTTTCTTTTCCTTTCTTGATTCTCCTTCGTAGCCTATTCAGTCTTGCTCATGAGATCTTTGAAACGCTTAAATTTCATTCAGCAATAGAGCTTGTTGTTTGAGGGTATGTAGAAACTGCATTGAACTTTCTAATTTCTTTTCTCGGAACCACCAATTTCTTCTTCAGCTTCTCTTGTTCTATAAATTTATCTTTGATTGCTGATAACATATCTTCATCTTCTTGGCTTCTTCCAAGCTTTACCTTGTTGCACATGAGGACTTGGAATTTGTACTTCTTCCACACATTTTAGGAGAAGTCTCTTTCTACATTTTAGTTTAGTCTTGTCAATCTCTTCAGGAGAGCACTTCTTAGAAAGCTCCCCTAGGGTCTACTTCCCCTTCTTCTTCTTCATCTTCTAGTAAGATCCCTCAAGATCTTCTATGGCCATCAATATAAGTCCCAAGGGTTCCTTCTTCACTTCAGAGTTCATCGCGGTCTTCAAATGCACTACGCACTTGGTGAGCATAAAAGGATTTTACCATTTCTTCTTCTGCAGTTCACCGAATGTGTCTTTCTCTAATTCTTGAGCTTGATTTATTACTTTCTTGTGAGGACATTTAGCGACACATATTCTCCAACTCTTCCCTACCAAATTAAAACATTTGAAGGTTGCCTTTGTATCTACGAGCCTGTCAATTTCTTGACAAGTTGGCCTCTTCTTCATCGGGCAGGCATATGTCTTCCTTTTCTTCTTTCTTCTTCTTTGTTTGTAGTCTGCCTCCTTGCTTTTCTTCTTCTGTGGGAGCCTCATCATATCTTGTAAGATTTCCTAGTAGGCCGATTCATAGTCGGAGTCTCCCAATTATTGTCTCTTCTATTCTTGATCCCAGCAGGATTAAATACGGATGAAGATGATCTTAGAATCTTTACTGTATAACTGCATTATGGTTCTCCAAGAGCTTTCACATTGATAACTTAATTTCTACAACTTTGAAAAAGAAGCTGCCAACATCTTCATCATCATTCACAGAAAGTTTTCAAGCCAGGCTCTATATACTTGAAGTTTAGTAGTTTTTGCTACGGTCTCCCTCATGTATGTAATGATGTCCCATATTTTCTTGGCAGTGTCTTTGTGCATTAACTTTAATAAACAGCATACACATAATCCATTCGGATGGCATTCATGTGGCTTTTGCATTAATTTACAAAGTTTTTCTTTAGCTTCTTTTACATGTCCAATTTAGGGCATATCCTAGTACGACGGCCATGCTTCTATTCCTAAAGACATATGTATGTCTTTAAATTACGATTTTCGAAAGCATAATTTTCACCCGATGAAGAAAGGGCTTTATTGATTTGACATCCTTCTTTTTTAATGCATCTTAGAACCTAGGATCTCCTTTTAGTTGTTAGACTGATATACAAGGAACTTGGCTCTGATACCAATTGTTGAATCTTTGATTAAACTGAGAGGGGGGGGGGCTGAATCAGTTTAATACATGCATTAGCCTTTTAAATTTTCACCAAAGTTATTTACAACTTAATATGTGAACAATCTTATTTGCAGCCAATATTAATTTATTGTGACACCATACTTAAGTTGAAAGCAGCAAGCAATTAAGCAGATTGAAATAATCACATCAACACATAAGAAGCACACATAGAGACAACATATGTAAGTGGAAACCCATAAAGGGAGAAAACCACATCTTATTATTGTTGTGATGCAAAGGCAAGCTCCAACTCCCTCTCACCACTGTTTTCTGCAGGCACCAACCTACAGAAGGCTCTATCCTCAATTCTGCAAGCTACAACTTGCAAGGAAGCACCAACTTCAATTTTCTGCAGGCACCAACCTACAGGAGGCTCCAACCTCGGTCAGCTACAACTGACAGCTATCAAGCTGCAACTTGATAGGGAAGCTTCAACTTCCTCAATTTATCAAACTGAATGTTTGCTGATTTACCTCTGATATCAGCTCTGTTCTGTAGCTTCTCTTTCTGCTCTTCTTTTCTTGATCTTCTCTGCTTCACTCTTCTGTATTCTGCCTTCTCTTTATTTACTCTCTCCTCTGCTCTCAAAAAAAAACTCTTTCTACATATCAAGATGATATTATTTATAGATTTCCTCACATGACTGTTTGTATTCTGCTTGGAATTCGAAATGGAAAGTCATGTCTCTTTGCCTTCTGCCTTCTCACTCCTTTTATCAGCTTACTCAGAAATTATAACTGTAGGTGTCAATTTTAACATTACAATGGGAGTTTGTTTTCTCTCGGAGACTTGCCAATGCATCACAAACAATAAAAATTTAAATAAAACATTTACATTCGAATTACAATTTGAACTCCAGCTCACTCATTTTGTCTCTTGGCTTGCTGCGCATTTGTCTTTTCTCTAACTGTCTCTTTGTCCCTTTCTCTTCTCTGTATGCCTTTCAGTTTATGGCTGTTGCGTAACTCCTGAATTTATGAACTGCATTTTTATTTTAGTTTTATACCAGCGCTTTATATATAAATGAATCTGCTGACTGTAATTCTGGGCCATATTCCAACGCTCTTCATGCCACGAGTGTCTTGTTGATGTGGAACATTCCGCAGCGGAACGGACATATATCACAGTCGTATATTAATAATCTCCCTCCCGTTAAGCTGAGGCCTGTGGGTCTACAGACCACGCAGCATATTTTAATATAACCGCAACCATGTTTTATATATCTAATAGCACTCTTTTAATATAACTGCTGGGCAGTTTCAACCAACGCGTATCATATCCATGGTCCGTTTATAATACAGCACTTTAATAATGTCGCCCTCTCTTCAATGTAGTATTTTACTTAAAGTCCTTTCTTTTCACTTTAATGTATATGAACCCTTTCTCATGTAACTTCCGGCGATATATTAATAGACCCATTTAACATAGGAAACAACCTTTCAGGCCACCTTGTCACGCTTTCCGATGCACTGACTCTCCTCCGATTGCGATTGATCGCTCCTGCTCTGATTCCGATTCAATCGGAAATCGCCAATCGATTGAATTGATATCACTCAACTGTTGCAGCTCCAATGTGCTCCGATTTTGATTCAATCGGAAATCGCCAATCGATTGAATCGATATTACTCAACTGTTGCAGCTCCAATTTTCTCTGATTGCGATTCAATCGGAAATCGCCAATCGATTGAATTATTGCGATCTCTTATTGCGATAACTATTCCTGCGATTTTTCCGATTGCGATTTTTTAACTCCGTCAGCGATTCTCCGATTGATCGCAATCGCAACTTTGAGTTGCAAGTCCCGCTGCTTTGTTTACCTTCGATGCGATTGGGAAGGGGTCCCACTTCATATTACTTCCGTTCCATTGATCATAATGTGCTCCGCTTTAAATATATATATTAATGTATATGCCTTGGACCATTGTAGAATATGAAATGCGTGGCATTTATATGTATTGTGATGGATATTATATATATAGGTATCCTCCAGCGGGTTAGGCGATTCCCGGAATTTATGTGTCTCTGCTGTGCTAACGTTTCTGCCTCGACTGTTGTGATAATGGCTCTGCCTCTGCTATATTCGCTGCTTCCGCCTCTACTGCTCGTCCGTTTCACTCTGCCTCTGTATTCGACTGTTACACTTTAGCAGTTTTCTTCTGCCTTTGGACTCTTCACAAGTCCTGATGTGATTCCAATCGGAAGTCGCCAATCAAAAATTACAATGCAGCTTTCACTTCGCCCCTTCAAAGTCCCAACCCGATTCATTTCAAAATTGAATTGTGATTTAATTCAACTCCGCTCAAAGAGATCTGTAGCGTCTTTTAAACTGTTTCAATGTGTTAAAACTTTCCCAACTCCACTGACTTCGACACGGCCCGATTTGCATCAATCACTGGAATTCTTATAATTTAAAACAGTGTTGCTGTGGCGTCAATTCTTATATGTATTATATGTGTAACGCCCGGCTTGGGTATGATTCTCAGAATTTATAACTGTTCTGCTTCTGTCTCTGACTCTGTCTCTGCCTCTGTCTCTGCCTCTGTCTCTGCCTCTGCTGCTCCTGTCGCTCTGCCTCTGCCTCTGCCTCTTGCTTCAACGCTGCCTCCTTTGCTTGAGCGCTGCCTCCTTTGCTTGAGCGCTGCCTCCTTTGCCATCAATGACAACATTTCCAACAGAGAATATGAAGAAGAATTTTGACAAAAGAACAAAAGCAAATGATTTCAATATTGGATATAAAGTGCTGAAATGGGACTCCATAATAGAAGATAAAGGTAAGCATGGAAATTTTTGTAGGTTTTAACCCTGTACAGAAATTATCTGCAAATGAATCTTAAAAATAGAAAATAAACAGTAGCGAAGGCATAAAAAATAAAACAGATAAACACAGAGATTTTCCCCTGGATCCCAAATCAGGACGACCAGCTTGATTTTTCATTATATTCCTTTTAGTGTTACAACACATATATATACATGCCGAAGCATACATAAACCCCAATCCATTAACCCTGTATTAGAACATAGCTGTAGTTCCTTGACCGGATCTCTGAAATACCGGGGGCTGAAAACCATCATGCGCAAAACCATGTGCAAACCCATGCACAAAACCATGGGCGAGGTCCCGCCTGAAATAAGGACCAAAAAATTTACAGAGCCTTTGCCCAAACCCCAACGAGCTGCGGCCCCCACATTGCCCCCCCCCCCCCCGTAACGTGGCCGACTAGTCGTGGAAAGAATATAACACAAACCCAATATTCTCCCACTTGTTGTTTTCTTTCCACAGGGGGCCACAGGAGAGCTAAGTCATTTGCCCAGCTTTGCAACACCCATTGTTTCTCTACACCAAGAGAATTTCTGAGTGCTTACAGACTTTGTCAATGCATCTGCAACATTCTTCAAAGTTTCCACCTTTACCAGCAACACCCTTTTAGCCTCAACCATATATCTCACAAAGTGATATTGAACATCAATGTGCTTTGTCTTTAAATGATAAGCAGGGTTCTTAGCCAAGAAAATTGCACTTTGGCTATCACAGTCTATCCTTATAGCTTGTTGCACCAACCCCATACTTGAACACAATCTCTGCAACCAAAATTCTTCCTTGCTTGCATGAGTGGTTGCCATGTATTCTACCTTTGTAGTTGAAAGAGCCACTACAGACTGTCTTTTACTCATCCAACTAACTGCACCTCCAAATAGGCTAAACACATACCCACTTCTAGATATTTTTTGGTCCAAATCTCCAGCCCAGTCAACATAAAAAAAACCACGAATGTCCAACACTCTTTCCAATCCTACTCTTCCTTGATAGCACAAGCCATAATCACTAGTGCCACGCAAATATCTGAAAACCCACTTCACTGTTGTCCAATGCTCCTTCCTTGGGTTTGACATAAACCTGCTCAATACTCCCAATGCATGTGCAATGTCTGGTCTAGTATAGACCATTGCATACATTAGGCTACCCACTGCACTTGCATATGGAACACGGGAAATATCCTCCTCTTCTTCTTGTGTCTTGGGACACTGTTCAGCAGACAGCTTTGTAACTACAGGAATCGGAACATTCACCGGTTTACTATCCTGCATATTGAACCTCTACAATATAGTCTTGACATACTTCCTCTGGTTTAACCAGAGCTTCCTATTTGACCAACCTCTCTTAATTTCCATGCCCAAAATATAGTTTGCAGCACCAAGATCCTTCATGTCGAATTTGGAGAATAGTTGGGTCTTCAAATCTTGGATAATTTCTTTGTCATTTCCAATCAACAACATATCATCCACATACAAGACCAAATAAATAACACAGTCACCAATTAATTTAAAATAAACACAGTGATCCTCCTTGCTTCTGGTGAAGCCAAGTCCCCATATATAGGTATCAAATTTTTGATACCACATCCTTGGTGACTGTTTTAACCCATACAGAGACTTCTTCAACCTGCATACCAGTTCTTTCTTACCCTTCACCATAAAGCCTTCAGGTTGCTTCATGTAGATCTCCTCTTCTAGATCCCCGCGAAGAAATGTTGTCTTCACATCCATCTGTTCTATCTCAAAATCAAATGCAGCAGCAACAGATAAAAGTAATCTAATAGAAGTAACCTTGGCAACAGGAGAAAAAATATCACCAATATCAATTCCCGGCACCTGGGAATAACCTTTCGCTACCAACCGAGCTTTGTATTTCTCCACCTTGCCTTCTACATTCATCTTCTTCTTAAACACCCATTTGCTCCCAATGGGCTTCCTTCCAGCCGGCAACTCCACCAGATCCCATGCATCGTTTTTGTGCAAGGATGCCATTTCATCAACCATGGCCTCCTTCCAGAGTTTTCCATCCTCTGAATCTACTGCCTCCCTGACAGTTCTGGGTTCATCATCAGTTATAGTTAAGGCAAAACCTGAACAGAAATCAGATGGACTATACCTTTCTGGTTGCCTTCTTTCCCGAACTGATCTTCTCAAAGCTGGAGTTTGTGGCTCTTCATCTTCTGAGTCTTCTTCTATTGTAGAGTTTGATTCATCCTCCTTTAGCTCAAACTCTATCTTCTCAGGTTTCTTTGGTAGGACTTCATGTTTAACAATATCTTTCACTTCTCTAAACACCACATCTTCACTGTACACAACCTTCCTTGTTTCTGGGTTCCAAAGCTTGTAACCCTTTAAACCATCCTTATACCCAATAAAGATGCACCTTTCAGATTTATTATCCAACTTGGTCCTTCTCTCCTTTGGAACATGTACATATGAATCACATCCAAATACCCTTAGATGTGAAAGAGAGGGTTTCTTACCAGTCCATACCTCATGTGGAGTCTTATCCTTCAACGCTGATGAAGGTGATCTGTTAACTAAGTAACATGCAGTCTCCACTGCCTCTGCCCAGAATTCTTGTCCTAACCTGGTACCACTGAGCATGCTTCTTGCCTTTTCCATCAGTGTTCTATTCATTCCTTCTGCAACTCCATTTTTCTGAGGTGTGTATGGAGTAGTCTTTTGCCATGCTATACCACACTTCTTACAGAACTCTTCAAATTCCTTCTTGCAGAACTCCCTACCATTATCTATCCTTAGCACCTTTATCTTCTTCTTTGTTTAGTTTTCCACTAGATCCTTAAATTATTTAAATCTGTCAAAGACTTAAGATTTCTTCCTCAAGAAATATATCCATGTATTCCTTAAGAAGTCACCTGTGAATTAAACATAGTACATAGACTTACCCAGTGATGGAACCTGTTAACCACTGATAAATTTTGTTATACGAAGAAGTGGCTAATTTTGTTCTTAAAAAATTCAAGAGATAATTCCCTTTCAAAGCCTATCATCTTTGAAGTTTTTATGAATATAACTAACCTTTGAGTTAATCTTCACTACTGTTTCCCTTTTTTCCTAAAAAATCTGTTGCTTTTCCTGAAGAGAAGACTGCTTGAAAAATCCCATTTTCCATCATTTTTACCCCTCCTTTCACTCATAAATAACCCCATTTTCATCTCTTTTTCTCCATACAAATCCCTCCATAAGCCTCATTTACCCTTCAAAATTCACTCCAAGACCCTTTTATAACCATTTGGTCCCCTTCCATTTGGTTTAAAAACTCCTTTTCCTTCTACTGGAACCCTCAAACTACCTAAAAAACTCTGTTTTTTGGCCACAAACACCCTTTTCTGCATATAAATTTCTTAAGCCCCCGAGGGCTTAACTCCAGTAGACCCTTCGCTTCATAAGACCCTAGCCCCGCAACCGGGCACTAAAGGGCTTAAAAATCTTTCCCAAAACTTACTTTCCTTTGTTATTTCATAAAACCCGACTTTCCTTATGTTTTAAATAAAACCCGACAGTTCAAAGTTTCAGCGAATATCAGCCGTTGATCTCTACAGATCAAAGGCCATCGGCTCATCGCACCACGCCCATCCTTCATGTTGCCCTCCACTGATGCGATCCCCGATTTAATCTGGACCGTCGATCGTCCCTCTGATCCGACGGACAGCGCTCCGTCGCATTGCACAAAGTCCCATGTTCCATCCCCTTTCTTACTCTGATCGCCGATCCTGCGATTTAATCCCAGCCGTTGAATCCACAAGTACCAATGGCTCAGTTTTAATCACGCTCCGTCATAATCCCTTCACCATCACGCTCGCCGATTAAATCTCCATCGTTGATCTCTAAATCTGATCCAACAGTCAGCACTTAATCGCGCATTGCAAAATCAAAAGCTTCAGTATTTTGGCCTCTTCCTTTTTCTCCGATGCGATTAAATCCTGACCGTTCATTCCGCCAGATCTAACGGTCCATGCTCATTGCATCACGCTCATCCATTCCATGAGCCCTCCAACATAAACCTACCAATTTAATCCTAACCGTTGATCTCTCCTAGATCTAACGGTCTGCACTCAATCGCATCGGCACATTTCATTGTTACTTCACCCTTTGACCTCCACAGATGCGATCCTGTGATCAAATCTCCACCGTTGATCATTATTAGATCCAATGGCTCACAATGCTTCCACTTTTCTAACCCCACCCATCTCTTTGTTCTCTATCAACATATCTCAGTCGTCGATTCTCCAGATCTGACAGCCCACATTCATTCTTCCTTTCGCCCTTATATAAAAGGTGGGCCCCTTTTTCTCTTCACTTCTCCGCCAAATTCCTTTGAAACCTTACCATTCCTGTATATTTTTGTTTCCCAACAGAAGGTTTTAAAGTGAATCCTGACCGTCGATCTACCAAGATCTAAGGCCATTAGGCCTTATTCTTCCGCCCATTCCATTTCCTTTCATTTTTTCATAACTGCCCCTTTTTCCAATTTTAACCATTTATCAAAGGAATTTAATGATCAGATAGCCTATTTTTCCCTCCACTGCGTGCCAAGTTTTTCTGACGTCACTTGGACCCCGCATGCACTTTACCCCGCGTCTCTTCATCATCGCGCTCAAACCCACACCATTGGATTTGGATCCTCCAATCCAATGGCCCAGAATCAATTTCGCATAATTTTTGAGCCCTTCCCACAGTGGGCAACTTTTACGTGATATAGGTGGTTTTAGAAATCCACGTGTCGAACGCAGACCTATATCACGTTCCAAAAGCCAAAACCACATTACCGCCCAAGCACAACGCAAAAACCACTGTCGTTTTTCTGCTAAACCACTTTCTCCACTGCATTAACTTTTCACCTTTGATTTCCACCGTTCATCTTTTTAATCCGACGGTCTCATTTTGATCCCATCCCCGTTCACTTTTCTTTTGATTTACTTCCCAAATATTTCATCAATCAATATATGTCATTCATCGTCCTGGTCGAACAGTCCGGACTTAATCTCTCTACCATTCACCCAACTGCCTCCCCAATTAACCCCATCAAGCGATCTCGACCATTGGTTGTTTTCATCCAACGACCACAATTTAATCTCGTACCCGAGATCTCCAAAGTGGCCTGAACCTATTCTTCATGGGTTTTTTCTTAATTTTTCTTGTTTTGTGCAGGTTATAAAGGTTTTTTTGTTGTTTTTAAATAAAACAAAAGGCCATGGATGACGATCCACAAGCCACTATCTAATGAGGAAATGAATCCAGAGGGTTCAAACTGAGATTCCACCTGTGCCTCATGAGCACAGGTAACCTCTTGAAAACCTTCCGTGCACCTACCAAACTGCAAAAAACACAGTCAGAGTCCATTTATTGAAGAAAATTAGCATTGAAGACAGGAGGTCAAAGAGTATCAGAAGATTAAAGGTTTTTAAATAGAATTTAAAGGGATTAAGGTAGAAAGCTTAGAACCAGAGGCCTAATCCTGAGATGAAGACAACATGAAGACTAGAAGATAGAAAATAAGCCTAATTAGGCCTAAAACATAGATCAAAGACATATTAAAGGTGTTTTAGGAAAAACAGAGGAAAATATCAGTCCAAGGACACCTCAGAGCCACATCAAAGGGGCTAATTGAATCCCCTAGCTACCAAAGAGCCACCTGCAGCCTTAATAAATCAAAATAAGGCCTACTTATTGCCCAATTCGAAGATGTTTGCATAAAGACACCTGAACAGTTATTACCAAAGAAAGAAAAAATTCTAAATTGTCAGTGAAGTTATTGTAAATGATAAATAGGCCTCGAAGTCAATCTTTTTGCCCATTAAACCTAAAGGCACAGAAATAGAGTAAATGGAACAGAATCATAAATTCAATGCTCTCCTACCTTAGGCCTTACATGGTTTTCAAGGCTAGGAGTTGCATTTAGTGTAGAATTTATTACACTTCAATCCGAAAATGCTCCCACCTCCTCATCTCTTCTATAAATACTTCTGAGGAAAATGAGGAGTTGTTGGTTGATTGTTCACTAGTTGTAATACTGAAACTCTCTGAAATAATACATTGTCTGTCTAAAGTTGAGGAAGAAATTGAAGTCTTGTAAGCTTGATGACGTTGTTGCATGCTTGTCCTTGAGAAGGCTCTATCACTGGATCCCTGAGCTTGGTTGTTGGTGAAGTATTCTAAACTGTTTAATGTTTTCTCCTGTTTTCATTTTGTTCCATAAATGCTTACTACAGTAGGGTGAAAGTTTTAGGCTAAGAAATGACTCCTAGAAGCACCTTAGACTTGTTCATCCTTCATTGTTTTATGTTTTCTTCTGCTGAGGTATTTTAGAGTCTTTAATCTCTCTCTTTAGTCCTCATGATTGTTTATTTCTCTAATAGTTCAAATAGTTGGTTTCAGCATGATTTATGGTTTTCCCTGCTTGTCTGCTGCCACTTGAAAACTGTTTTTGAAGTCTCCCTTTGAAGAACCATTGTTTATAATTAGCCAAGGAGGTTTGTTTTGATCATGCCCTTTGTCCTTGCTTGAACAATTGTTTTAAAGGTATTTATAGTTGTTATCATGGATGTTTTTAGGTGTTCCCTCTTCTATGACTGTAATTATCAGTGAATCTTTTATGTTTTCTAAGTCATTTGAAATAAAATCTTTGAGGAAATAGGATGTGCTCCCGAATCTTAGATTTCATTTTAAAAGTTGTCTTGAAGTCATCATTTGCTTAAAGTGTGGTTTGTATAATTCATGGTTAGCCCTGTCTATCAAATACCTCTTTATTGTTCAAGTTATGCTTTCAAGTTCCCTTTGTTGAGAATTTAAACTCTCTTCCCAAATAATTAATGTCCATCTCATTCCAAAAAACAAAAGGATCCTATGGCCAAGTTAGATTTTCCCTTTGATATCCCATATCCATTGATAAGTTTGTCATAACTTCTTCTTGACTCCACTGCCCAATCAATCTAACATTTCTCCTTTCTACCTATCTTTCCTAGACTTTTCATGTTCTGCTATGTCATTTAACCAAACAAACAAACAAACACTTGCACTTAATAACTAGCCTAAAACCAATACTCAAAGAAAAAAAGATAAACCTTTGCAAACAAACAATTTGAGAGATCCCTCTCTGAGAACAGGAGGACTACATCTTGGAGCTCTAAAGATTGGTTCTGATGTTTCCTTGTCTTTTGATTTTTCAATCTATCAAAACACAGGACCCTAATAGAACCGACACAGGTCCAAACACATCACTGTGCACAAGCTCTAATATCTTGTTCGCCCTCTTAGCACCAGAAGGAAAACTCACCCGATTCTGCTTCCCATACACACAATGTTCACAGAAATCGAAATCCAGAGAGCTATTGGACATACCTTCTACCATACCATTTCCATGCAGTATCCGAAGGCCCTTCTCTCCAATATGTCCAAGCCTTTGATGCCATAGCATGGTGTTTTCTCCAGAGACCACTAGGCTTTCCGCTCCACTTTCAGGAACCACAGAACTATTACATCCATCAATAACAGTGCTACCTTGTAGCTTGTACAGAGTTCCAATCCGAACTCCCTGCATTAATACCAATGCTTTCCAAACCATCTTGTAGGTATCTTTTTCAAACATTGTTTTTACACCTGCATCATCCATCTTGCTTACAGAAATCAGATTTCTGGCCAATGAAGGAATATGCAGAACACCAGGAAGTGTTCTAATCCTTCCACCTTGTAGCTTCAGCTTGACCTTTCCATGTCCGATGATTCTGGCCTTCCTATCATCCCCTAAGAAGACATCGCCACCATCATACTTCTCATACTCGTAGAACCACTTCCTATGGGGAGTGAAATGAAAGGATGCACCTGAGTCAATCAACCATGACTCATGATCTACATGTGTATTTGAAGAAGAAGCCAAATACACATCTCCACCTTCATTCGAGGTCAGTTTTTCCTCTGCAAAAGAAGCATCATCAGATCCCTTTCCTTTCTCAAGAGCTTTAGATCTGCAGTCCTTTTTGTAGTGCCCTTCCTTTCCACATTTCCAACACACCTTTACAAAATTTCCAGGAGATTTAGATATCCCTCTAGATTTAGATCTCCCACTCAAAACCTTATTCTTGTTTCTGTTATGGGACCTTCCATGTACAGATAACGCATCTCCATTCTGACCCTCCATATTTCTCCATCTCATTTCCTCCGACAGTAAGGCTGAGACAATGTCATCAAAACTCAAGGTGGTTGTATTGCTACCTATTGCAATAACCAGACTGTCACACGAGTCTAGTAGAGAACACATTAAACTGATGCATTTGTCTTCATCTGAGATTTTAATATCAACGGATGACAGCTGACTTACCACAGTACTGAAGGCGTTCGATGCTTTGTCACTGAGTCTCCATCCTTCATCCTCAGGTTATACAAATTTTTCCATAGGAACAATTTGTTCACCAAAGACTTGGATTGGTACCAATTCCTTAGCTTGTCCCACAAGGTCTTCGTCGTAGCTTCCCCAGATACATTCAACAATACTGAATCTGAGACACACAACCATATTGTGCTCTTTGCCTTCCGATCCAGCTTCTTCCAGTCTTCATCTGACACTTCCATTGGTTTAGTACACGGATCTACCGCAGTCCACTGATCTTTATCCACCAACAGATCCTCCATATTGAGCTTCCACAACTAAAAACTCTAACCACTAAATTTCTCGATCTCTATCTTCCCACCGCTCGCCATCTTCTTTCACCGTAAGAATAGATCTCGCAGATCTCCCACTAAACAGGGTCTACCTCAGGCCTGAGCAAAAAACCCCTCAGCAACAAAGGCCTCCCCTTGAAGCCAAAACTACTCTGATACCAAATGTAGGTTTTAACCCTGTAAAGAAATTATCTGCAAACGAATCTTAAAAATAGAAAATAAACAATAGCAAGAGCATAAAACATAAAACAGATAAACACAAATATTTTCCCCTGGATCCAAAATCGGGATGACCAGCTTGATTTTTCATTATATTCCTTTTAGTGTTACAACACATATATATACATGCCGAAGCATACATAAACCCCAATCCATTAACCCTGGATTAGAACATAACCATAGCTCCCTTGACCGGATCTAAAAAATACAAAGGGTCGAAAACCATCATGCCCCAAAACCATGTGCAAACCCATGCACAAAACCATGGGCGAGTCCACCCAGTGGAAAATAAGGACCAAATTTTTTTTCCGAGGCGCTGCACCGGACCCTGACAAGGTGGGCTACCACCCCCCTGTGACCCCCCCTTCCCCCCCCGTTTGTTGCACCCAGCCCGCAATGTGCAAGGAGGGCTATCGCCCCCCCTGTTACCCCCTACGCATGACTAGTCGTGGAAAGAATATAACCTGAAGCCAGCATTTTAAAGAAACACCGTGGAGAAAAGGCCCATACATTATTCATTCCTTCAGGGGAGATAATGCATTTTTCTTGCAAGAGATGGATGGAACATAGATGTTTGGGGGTCCTATCAATGGCAGGATGCTAAAACAATATTTTTGTTAAAAAATCAGATTAAACTTTCATCATTGTAAATACCATAGCCTTACAATGTTCAATAATCCGTTGGACAAGTTTGAGAACCCAATATATATATATATATATATATATATATATATATATATATATATATATATATATATATATATATATATATATATATATATATATATATATATATATGTTATGTGGGTAAATCCTCTCTGCGGATAGAGACGATCCCTCTAGCCCTAGGGTGGGTCTAGAAACAAGGAGACATGCTAGAATGTAGGTTCCTAACTACAAAATGAAATAACACTGTAGATTGACCTACCTATGGTCCAATGCTATTGTTGTAGTTGTGATGGTGGTGACCTCTCGCTCCTACCTTGGCAAGTTACAGTCCACTCGTAATCACGCTCGGATACCTGCACATAACACAGTACACAAGAGAAGCATATAGCATAATAATTTGATTTGCAATCACTAATCAGTCAAAGAGGGATAGCATGTTGCATTAAATCAAACAAATATAACAAAAAACGGGAACCCAAACGCTAGTCATGTATGTGTATATATATATATATATATATATATATATATAAGTAGAAGGAAGAGGTACAACTGATGCTTTGACGTCACAGTCTCCTCCAGTGGGGTTCAGCCAAAGCACGTCTCAGAACTTGTCAAGGAATTCAGATGAGATGAGGGCGTGAACTAAAACTCTCTCCACAAAGTTCATCCTTGCTCTATCTCTTTCTCAATACAACTCTTCAATCTATGCTCAGTTAGTCAGCTATAGTATCAGTTCTCCAAGTTCAACTAGTTGATGAAAAGAGAGATAACTTCTTTTATAGAGGAAAATGAGGAGGTTGGGATCCATAAAAATGTTGAGATTGCAACAAGATGATGAGCTTAGTGGAAAGGAGTCGCCTTAACTAAGTGGGCCCGCAGGCTATTTTTGGCGCAAAGTCTATTTTAGACATATGGATCATGTTCTATGAGTTGCAGGATGCTATTTGTGGATGGTTGGTCAAGTCGGAAAAAATAGATGGACCTCTATTTTTAGACATATTGGGTGGAATCTATTTTTAGATTGCCAGTCTAAAAATAGATATGTCGAATATTATTAGCTCTTAATAATATTTGGACTCTAAACATTATCTTATTCTCTTGGAGCACTTCAGTTAAGTGCACAGATGTGGCACAGGAGCTGACAGAAGGAATTACGCTATTCCTAAGGGTAAAGTGGAGCTATTGCATGGAGACTTCAGTTAGAACTCATGTGAGAGAGTTTGGTGGAGTTGATTGAGGAAGTTAATGGAGTTGTGTTCAGTTTAACTGAGTTAAACATAGTTGAGCTAGTTGTATCTAGTCTAACTGATTGATACACTAGTGAGAATGGTGTGAATTAATTATTAATTAATTCACTAATTATTAACTCATTAATCAACTAAAGAATACATCAGTTAGCCGGTCACATGGAGCAGTTCCCGGTGGAGAACGTTGGAGGAATGAGTCAAAAGCCGGTGTGTGTCTCATCCGTGACTATACTGGTGCATGAGTTTGCACCACACATTGAAGTGGAGATGCCAATGAGGATTACGCCGGTGCATACCGGTGGATTCAAAACTCAATCGATGCAATATTAGCGGGGATTGCCAGTAGAGGCAGGCTAACAGGTGGCAGAGATTGGAGCATGTGTTTTGCTAGATCTGAGCTTGTTTAGTGTGTAGCGATTGGAGATTGTACTGAGAGCTTGTGAGGAGCTTTGTGCAATGATTGTTACATGATCTCTATGACATATAATATACAGATAGTTGGGGGTTTTCAACTTTAAGCTTTCCCATGAAATACTGTGTTCATATGTGTGATTGTTTATGGTTTTAATGTGCGCATGCGATTGTTTTTATTTCCGCAATTAATGATCAATGGTAGAAGAGATTCTGTATTGTGCATGAAGATAAAATAGTATGTGATCAGGAGAATATAGGTGAATAATATATCAATTATTCAATTTCCACAAATAAGGTGGGAGGGAGGCATATCCTTTAGGAGGTTCTCATGGGGGGTGGAAACCATAAACTAAAGGAGGGACTCCATGGTTATTCAGTTGAACCACTCCCAATGACTCATCCTCGAAGTTGTTGAAGTGGAATCTTCGCATCTATTTTAAAAAAAAAATCCATAAACGACAGCATGGTGTCGCCCGGGACAAGGCCCTTGGCGGGTGCCGGAGCTCGGTGTGGGTACTCGGCTCGGCGTGAGAGTGCAGGCGGCTACTCGCGCCAAGGAAAAAACAAGGGTTTTTACAGTCCTGCTCAGGGAATTTTCAACAAGAGGAATATTTCGCTCATGTAAAGGGATTCAATGATGGTCTTTGCAAGGCATGACACTTATTATTAATCACAAAAATGACCCTCCAATGTGCAAGTTGGGGATTTCAGGGACAGTGACAAAATGTTGTGTAACAGATGACCCCTAAAGCATGAGGTCCGAGGGAGAGAGAGGGGCGAAATGCTTTATGAGAACATGTTTGAACCAAACATCGTTGTCGAAAAACCTGCAATTACAAATACAACTGATATATGTGATACATGAACATGTGGCATGGACGCAGCCATCCATAATAGAGTACAATAAAACGGACATCCGAGGTATGGACGTAGCCATCCAGCAGTAAGGATCAATCAAATAGACTCAAGTATGGTCGCAACCATCCAATCAAAAGAGTCATGTAATAAGTCATGATAATCCACAAAAATTTGCAGCCTATATTTCATCAGAAAAAACCCAGGGTCTTGTGCTCCATCTCGACCTGAACAAGTACAATTTCCAGCATGCGAATATATGAGCTGAAGTCGAACATGCAAGAAAATCGTCTGATTACCAGCCAATGACGAAAGTTGTTAACAGACACAAGAGAAACCACCAATGATTACGATGGCCCTCAAGGTACAAAAGGTACAATATACGGAATGTGAATAGTGATCTGACGTCGAACACCTGCAAAATCACTCGTTCGAAGGCCAATGATGTGAACCTTGCGTTGAATGCAAAATACCTGCCATTGAGGCATGCAAGCTCCAAGGTACCAGAAGGGAGTCTCTAGATCAGATTCCTGGATAATGAGCTGAAGTCGACAGGAAGTGACCAGGTCGAAGGAGGGCCATAATGTTTCCCACATCATCGACACAAGATAGGGGAACATGATGAAAGTGAATTAGGACCAACAGGGAATCAGAGGAAGGTTGACAACTGCAGAGGAAAAACTTCTCTTGAACATATTAGCGACACAACACTAGATTTGACAGTATTTGACATCAAGGGATTTGAAGTCATGATGACATGGAAGAGAGAAAATGAGAGGTCAAAAGAGATTACCCAAACCCATGAAGGAAAAAAATGACGAAATGAGATGTCCCCAACCCGACACGAATGCAGACAAGTGTCATGTTCAAGAGCGACATACTGCCAACATAACTAGAACTGGGTTCCATTTTCCCCCACCATTTATGGCGAGTACCCCAATTATTTTTTAAAACAAGCTTGAAGGGGATAGCATATGCTTGCACTGTAAGTTTGTCTTTCGAAAAAATCCAACCTAGTACATTTTATGAACCCTAGGAAGGAGGAACTCAAGTAACGTCATGGTGACGAAATCCGATGTCATCAGGGTTTAACGAGTTTGACAAAGGGAGAACTCGGCATCTTTTCATGTTTAGAGAGTTTTAAAAGAAGGCAGAAAAGAAAACTCTAGCAGTCCCTTTTTGTAGGTAGTCTCACAGATCCGAAAAGGTAGAAAACTGTGTCTGAGAGAACCTCTTAGTCACGATAGGCTAAGGTATTCCTTTTTCATAAATAATCCATCCCAACCCAAAAAAGGGTTAAACGTATACTGGGTAGATATCGTTTCGCATCCATTTAACGAGTTCAAAACGACAAGAATCTCAACAATATTTTCAATTTTAGAGAGTCAGAAAATATCTGAAAGATGACTCCAGTAGTGACTTTTTCGTGTTTTTACCGAGTCTGAAAAAGTATAAATATAACTCGTTACTTCATCACTGTTGTGTGAAAACCTGTTGTTGCACAAGAGACACATGTAAAACCCATTTTTCGAAATAATATAACAAAATAATCAAAAAATATGTCTTAAAACCTAATCAGGGTTGTGAAAAAGTTATAAAATTCCAAAAATGGTAAAAACAATTACTTCTCACTTTTTACCTCTTTTGGAGCAATAGTTACCCATTTAGCACTGTGATTTTGCGACGACGATAGCGGACGATCCGACAGTCCAATCTCGATTCCATCGATTCTAGGTAAGAGTCGGCACCTTTCCCTTCATTTTGATTCATTCCTTTCTACCTACAATTTCCAATTTTGAATTTTGGGGAAGGAAATGTGAAAATTAGGGCACGGCAGTTGGTGCGGGTTTCGGGCACGGAGTCGCATCAACCGCTTGATTTTATACACTAGGGTGTGCCAATGGTGCAAACCATTTTTATGTCAAAAATCCCAAGTGATAGACCAAAATTTTACAAATTCTGATGTTCTCATTAGGCTAACAATGTCCATGTAACAATATTTGCAGGTATAAAGCAACAAAATGGTCATAGAATGGAAAGAACGGGAACATAGCGAAGAATATGAGCTTGCCATGGGGAACAAGGGAGTCATGGAAGCTCTCAAAAACTGTGGACTGAAAAAAAATTTCCTAACACCATGCCTCCGAACTCAGTCGAAGATACTACAGTATCTGATTAGCATATGGGACGAAAATCAAGAAAAGTTCATCCTTCGAGATCAGGAACTTGAGATTGAAGTCTCTGGCGTCTATTTCATAACAGGATTATCATGGAGGGGAACAGCACCAATCCTAACTGGCACCCAGCCTTGCATGGAGAACATGACCATGGTGATAGACAGGGTATGTCCAGGATCATGGAAGGGATTAGGCAGTGGGAAAGTTGATATCCAGACTATCCTAGACTTGAAACTATCCCAGACTTGACACTAAAAGTAGTGCTACATACCATCACACGAGCTACAAGATCATAAGCACCGCATGAAGCAACAAAGATACAGTTGCTTCTTGCTATAGACTGCTTGTCACCGACCATCTACAACTGAGCAGAGGTCATGACAATAAACATGAAATGCCAGCTAACAAAATTCAAGAAGGGAAAATTGAAACAATTTGGTTATGGGTCTATTCTGGTATCGTTCTTCTTGGAATGACTACCAATATTTCAGCGGCAGGAGGTCATAGTTCCGACACCACCAGCGAGAGAACCACGGATGGCCCAATGGGCAGCTCTGATGCCAAGGGCAGGGGGCGGTCAACAGATGTCTTGGAGACCGGAATTTTTTTATTGGCTCCGTCGACAATTGATTGTCGTGGAGGACTGGCCCTACTCTGGTACAAATTTTACTGATGATCCGGACCTCCCACTCCCAGAGGGAGAGGATTGGGATGAAGATTTGGGTGAGACTAATTTTTAATTTTCATGAGTATTGTGATTTTTTTTTTACTTATGCATGTTCTGACATTAAATCCATGTGTTTACAGATGTTGGCCTGGAGATACTCGCAAGCATGTCACCGATAGCGATACGAATCCCTCGCGATTTCGACCCTCAAGGTGAGGGCGATGAGGAAGACGAGATTGTGCACAATCTAGAGGGAATCACATGCAGAATCTCGGACTATACACGATTTGACGACGTTCCTCACGCCTTTCAGAGGCATACCATAGGGGTGCCTAGCTGAATTCACTGCTTGCTGAGGTGGCTTGTATGGGAAGTGACATGGTACCATGAGCATCATGCCAATTAGACACCTAGGTTTTATCCAAAAATTTTGAGAGACGTGATGTCTCAGGATGTAACAGAAACACGCATATTTTTTGAAGTTATGACGCACACTGATGCAAACATTCAATATATATATACATCTATTTTCCTACGTGGATCTTTTACATATGATGATGTCTTTACAAATTATGAAAATGTCTATCTAATACAATATTAGCCACTATATCAGTTAATGCATTCATTCGTCTAGGAACATGTTGATATGTGATAAAATCAAAATGTCTTTCCAACAAATGAATACGCAAATACAATCTCAGAATGTGCGGATTTCTAACTGAATAATGACCATTGAGTTGCAGAACAACAAGCTGTGAATCTATATTGAAAAACAATGCGCGTATGCCGAGGTTGATTGCCTCGCTTAATAGTTCAATGATAGCGCTATATTCAGTGTCATTGTTTGTAGTGCGTCCTAGAAAAATACCTTGCAGATCTATCAACTCACCAGCAGGATCATAAATTACCCAGGCTGCTGAAGACAAATTACTGGTACTACGGGAAGCACCATCCACGAAACCGACATAAGGGGTAATAGACATCTACACAATAAGCAAGACCCAATAAGTAGGAAAATGCTCACAAAGCACACCAAACCAAAAACATGTACAAAAATGAAAAAAACACCCATGTACACAAATTACGCATGAATGCCTCACGCATAATATTTTTTGAGGTACAACCCATTTCTGGGTTGTTCAAGAGGATGACCTTCATAATCTATGAGCTCATAGGCCCCATTCTGTAATACACACTTAACGATGTAGGGCCCATGCCACATGGGTTGAAATTTGCCTACCCCCAGCTTGTCATGAACTTGGTTGTACAAGAGGATGAGATCTCCTTCAATGAAGGAACGAGGGGAAACTGACTGGTCAAAATGAGCTTTGACCCGCTTTTTCTGTGCCTCGATAACCAAAGCAGCAAAGCGGGGAGTTTCATCCAGCCTTTCTAAAGAAAGGAGACGCTCTTCTTCTAGAGAAGTATTTGGCAGTAATTCAACAACCAACTTGAACGAAGGTATTTCACATTCAATCGGAAGAGTAGCTTCGAGACCATATACCAACTGGAAAGGAGTGAATCCAGTTGCATTCTTAACCGAGGTTCGGTACACCCAAAGAGGCGAAAATAACATGAGATGCCAATTGGATTTGTGGATCCCAATCTTACGTTGAAGCATGGTGACAAGAACTTTGTTTACAGCTTCAACCTGGCCATTGGCCTAAGGGTAGTACGGTGTTGAGCTTCATGACGCATACCCAACTTAGAATTCAACTCCGCCACCATATAATGCCGAAAATGAGAACCATGATCAGTAACGATGACTTGAGGGACACCAAACCTAGCAATGATTTTATTGAATATGAATTGAGTAGTTGTTTTACCATCAACGGTTAGTGTAGGCATTGCTTCAGCCCATTTGGTGAAGTAGTCTACGACTACGATAATATAGGCATGCCCCCTGACTGAGTGAGGGTTACACATCATAAAATCGATGCCCCACTTCGCAAAGGGACCAATGGTAATGATAGGGTGAAAAGGAACGGGTAACGCACGCATCTTGCATTGGTAAATCTGGCAATCATGGCATTTACGAACCGCGACAATGCAGTATTTGAAAATAGAAGGCCAAAAATAACCAGCACGAAGAATTTTTTGTGCAGTAGCATAACCAGACATGTGACCCCCATCGGCGCCACTGTGATAATAATTCAGGGCTTTCTCAGCCTCCTCAAGAGTCAAACATCGAAGGAGTATAGAATCGACTCTGGTGCGATAGAGCGTATCTCCAACTACATGATAAGGTTGCGACTGATGGCAGATGCATCGACGGGCATCCTTCATCAATTCAGATCTAAAATATGAATTCTAGAGATAGAAGATGATATCACCATACCAAGGATGGAGGGTGGTAATCAAGAAAAGTGAATCATCTGGAATTTACTCCTTAGAATGAGAAGGAGCGGAGTCAGAAGGGAGAGAACAAAGTAAATCAACAAAGACCAATGATTTCTTAGACTTGGCAGCAATAAATTCCAAATCAAACTCTTGGAGGATGACAATCCACTTTGAGTATTTTCCCCCCCAGAAATTTTCGAGACAATATGTAGGTCATAAGGTTGCAATTAGAAATCATAGTCACCGTACGCAAAATAATATAATGACGAAAATGCTGGACTGCCTAAACTGCAACTAATGCTAAGTTCTCGATATGAGAATAATGTGTTTTTGGGTCAAGAAGGTTACGAGAAAATTAATAGATAACATGCTCGTGACCGTCATCATCGTCTTGTACCAAAACCATGGAAATCATGCTGAAAGCGACAGCTAAATAGAGGGAAAATCACGATGATAATTTGGAGGGCGAAGTAGAGGAGCATTGGCAAGCAATGTCTTCAACGCATCAAAAGACTTCTGAGCGATTTCATCCCAACAGAAAGGGACGCCTTGATTCAAAAATCATGTGAATCCTTTATCTACTTCGACATATTTAGGTATAAAACAACGTAGAAAATTAGCCTTCCCTTGTAGACTCTACAACTGATGCAATGAGGAGGGAGAGGGGAGATTGACAATAGCCTCAACCTTGAGAGGATCAAGGCGAATTCCATCTTTAGACACGATAAACCCTAAGAGTCTACCGGAATCAACGCAGAAAATGCACTTGTGCGGATTAAGCTGAATATTGTAGTGTCTACAACGAAGAAAAATTTAACGAAGATGGTCAGGATCATCTCTATGCTTAGCCTAATGAGCCGAAAGGTCATCCAGATAAGGCTACACAATGTGACGAATATCATGAAAGGCATAGGACATCGCATGTTGAAATGTAACCCTAGCATTCTTCAAACCAAAAGGAATCTTCTTATATGCGAAGGTACCCCAAGGATAGATAAAATCATTTTTGTGTTGATCAGTCAGTGTAATATCCCAAATGGGGAAATTTCTGCAATGCCGGGAATATCTTGATATTCCTATTTTCCAACTCTGGGAGTATTAACAATCAACACTGAACTATTTCAGAGATTAACTGTTAGGGTCATTTACTAGATATGTCACCTCCACAAGGAAGGATGAGATCCAAAGGCTACCTGGCCCTCTAGTAGACTCTGCCAATAGAACTTGTCAAGAGCTAATAATTCCCTTCAAGGAATTTTTGCAACAGTTGCCCATGAGGACGCTGTATAAGGAAGCCCGTCAGAAAATAAGGCCATCCAGTGCTGGGATGCCTTAGAATACATCTGATACAAACTCCCTGCAGAATATAAGCTCAAAGAAATAACCCTAAGGGGGCTATTCAGATCTCCCACCAACAAGTATACTGAAACAATGCTCAATGTGAGAATCTTCAGCAGCATGAAAACTTCAACAAGTAGCAACAGTGAAACAATGTCTCATATGAAGTAAGAAGAGATAAAATCTGATATATAATGTGTAGCAGCAAATATTATACAATATCCTTGAGGAAATTACCTCTCAAGGTGAGTGCAAACTAGCCTCAAAGGTGTACATGCAATGAAGGAAATACACTGCTACATGACCCAGCTACTCTATAACTCCGCAGTCTATAGGAGAAAATGACTGAAAACTGATATACATATGATGATATAGAAATATGAGCTCAAATAAAGATGGGGGAGCAATATCTCAACCCCATAAAACATTATTGCATCAATCCTCCAAGGGATTGGCTAAAATACATAAAACTAGAAAATGTCAAAGTTGCAGTGTAGTTGTTTCAACTCAAATATAATACAACATAGGAGAAGGAAATAGATGCTGCAATAACAATGAAACCTCCTCCAATGATCTCCAAAGTGAAGGGTCTGATCCCCTTACTGAAGATTGCACTCCCTAGTGCACAAAATGAACTCCTCCGGCAAACCCTCTTTGAATATAATGTTGTAAGAGGAAGGGACTGCGCTGGGTATGAGAAGAAACATGTGGCCCAATGCCAAAATCTGCAATAGAAGCTCCAGGATCTCCTTTGCTGATCTCCTAGAGAAAGAGATGGCCTCTCCTCTACAGAACAACTCCGGAAGTGAGATGATGAAGGTCCCTCACTGCAACACCGGCAACTCTAGCATTCTCTTGCTGCAAGAATAACGTAGTAGCTACAAATGACTACTTTGGCCTCAAGCCATGATGTGAGGAAGATGAAGAACAATCTCTCCATGACCTCCCATGGAAGAGAAGGGCATTCCTAAATAGGAATCCTTCTTGTGCTAAGCAGCACAAAGTTGAAGAGAGCTTCAACCTCCAACCCCAACAATGGCTCTCCTTCATCTTTTATACAAGGAATGGTCCCTTGCCATGGACCCCACTCACATTAGGGTTTCTCCCATTTTGAATTTCCCTCCATCCAACTACACAATATTCTTGTGCAAGCTTCCCCTCATGGGTACGTTGTTGACTTTGGTCAACCATGATTTAGCTCACTTGCTTTTGGCCCCTTTTCACACTTGGGCTGCTAACTTAAGCCACTTAAGTGACTTTTGCACCTTAGGAGTGTTTATTAAGTTGCTACATGGGTTCCCTCACCCATTTTATTCCTTTTATTAAAATAAAAGCAAGATTAATGTTTCAAATACTTTATTGCAAAATTTGGAACACTATTGTCCTCCCCTCCCAAAACTTGCTTTTCCTCAAGCAAGAGCAAGGATGAACTACAAAAATTCCTCCACTCAAGGCATGGAGTCTGAAATATCCCCAAGTAGATCCTCCATCCTCAAGCAATCAACCAAGCAAAATTAGGCACCCTCCAACAAGGCAACTCTTGAAAGTACTCCTCCACCTTGTGCTCATGAGAAATAGGTGGGCTGAATTTCTGAACTTGGTAAGCTTCATAGCCTACCCCACGTTGTCCTCTTCTCCACTTATGATGAATGTGGAGTGAAAGTTGAACCTGGGCCGCAATAGTGTTTCCTTCAAGAGGCAAGATGAAGCCTAGATTCCCAAGGACCTCTCCTCCAACGCTGCAAATCAAGTTGGCCCAAATCCTCACATATGTGATGAGTTGGAATTCATCAACATATGGTATCCAAGCAATCATATGGTTCACCTCATGGAAAAACACATGGTTGAAGATGGTGACCATATCATCTTCCATACTCCTCCTTGGAGCATGGGCTGCAAAAAGAATGGAGGTCTTCTCTCCCAATGGGCACATCCACCCAATGAGTCTCTCCCTCCTCATGATACATATGGGGTTGTTGCTAATATATGGCTGAAAATGAGAGACCCAAGCCACCCCATCAATCATACAAACCATGAAATGCCTCCTCCAAAATTCTTAACTCTCCAAATAACTCCTCCCTCATATAGGAAAGAGATGAAGCTTGGAAATCATGGGCTGCCCATTGCTTCTCCTGAAACATGCAACATGAAAATTAGGGAGAATCACCCTCCCAATGGACATATTTATTTTATTTTCCTCCTTCAAAACAGTGCTTCCTCTAAACAGCGTTCCATCAACAACATATGGAAGCATAAACTTATGAGAGCAAGGAGGTGAAATTTGGTCCCATGCATGGAACCAGCGCAGGGCATCATTTGCCTACCTCAATATATGATGCAACAAGTGTCTTTGCAGCCACTTGTTCGCTGCCACATCCATCCTGCAAGGTGTGATCATGCAAACACACTGTTGGTACCAAAGGTGCACACCAAAATCCATGTGGCTTTCCCCCACAACCCACTGCCGAAATAGCCATCATTTTGCTGCAATGAACCATAAGTACAACAAAACACAATGTTCAAGAAGGAATAATTCCTCTTGATCTGATATGCTGCTCATAAAGATAAGAGAGTGCAAAGCATGTCACAAATAGTTACCTCCCTCATCATGTACTTTGGCCTTTGAGCTGAAATGGCTCAAGTGAAGAGTCCCCCTTACTGCAACATAGTAGGGGAGTGGTTGTGCCAACCATCTCATCATCCTTGGGCTATGCATCTAGCCACATGCTGATATACATCCATTATAAAGCCCTTCCAAGTGGACTCCTCCATCAATGAAGAATATGCATGGAATTGCATGAAAGAAGAACCCATAAACACTGCATGTAGATTCCTCTTCTTGTGCTTGTGCAACCAAGCCAAGAAAGTCAAAATGTAGTAAGGAGTTCTCTCCTCCCTTACTCCTTCATGCTCATCACCTACATGCCTCTAAAATACATCACTTTTGAAGTGGCTTGAAAGACACTCCAACAAGTAACTCAAGCTCTCAAGTGACAGCGCTGCTGGCCTTTGGAGTAGGGCCACTGTCATCTCAAAGCTCCCCTCTTGGACATGAATCTTGCCAAAGACTCCTCCCCATCATGTTGCTGCAAATGTAGAGCTCCTCCCATGAAGAAAGTGCTACTTGGCATCCAAGATCAAAGAGAAATCCTCTTGCACTATGCTAGTGCCTCCTCTCGCTCCCGCAACATTCAAACAAAATATGAGCAACAAGAATGTTTGTTGCTCCTCCATACTTCCACCATGCTCAATATGAAATGGGAACATAATGAGTGGTAAGAGAAATGTCATCCCATCATGATGCACCCATGCTCTTCTCTTTGTCCATCAAGAGCAATAATTGTGAAATGATCTTGGGACCTGTGGGTTATGGATCCTACACATTTCTGTTGGGAACACTCCATCCATAAGGCTCTGCTCTTTGGTGTAAGTATCCTACCACTTGGTACCTCTTTCACAAGAGCTACCATTATCCCAAAACAGATTTCTCCTTTTTCATTTCATGGGAAATTGAAATGCAATCTCCTTCATAAAAAAATCTCAAAACCCCACCCTCACATGTGATGCATGGCTCATCAATAGTGTATGAGGATGATGAGGGTTTATTTCCTCAAAATGGCACAGCGTAGAGAAATTTCCCTCCTCAAGACAATCAGCATGCAATAATTTACAATCCTCCATGATAGATGCAAACTCATGCATACCTTGGAGTGATTTGGAAGAATTTTGTGTTGCTACAAAAGTCTCTTCCTCAAGTGTGCTAGCTGCCTCAATAGCTGAAGGTGGAGGCTACTCCTCCATGAATGTAACAGTGCTGGCATGTACCTCTAGTGGTGAGGGCTCCTCCCTCCTTTGGCCAAATCTTCTGATCAAGATCTGAGAAAAATCAGCAAGAGTAGAAACCCTTGCATGCCTCCCATGGCTGAACCACCAAGTTCTTTCCTCTTCCTGCTGAACAAGTGTGAAAAGATAGAGTCTCTTGGAAGACTCTGGGTTTTGCTCCATATTTAGCAAGATACTCACTTAGAATTCAAATTCCAAGTGTTCTCCATGCTTCTGCTCTGCTTCTCTGTGAGAATAGGAAGTGCATGTTCCTTCCTCTTCTCCTTCTTCTCTCTCCTCAACCTCCTTGGAGAGGTTCTTACTGGACCCAAAACTGATGAGATTAATTTCATCTTATGCATCATCTTGGCCTCTTCTTCTCTGAAATTCGAACTTCACAAGCTGAGCCAAGTTCGAAGCTCTGATACCACTGTAATATCCCAAATGGGGAAATTTCTGCAATGTCGGGAATATCTTGAGATATTCCTATTTTCCAACTCCGGGAGTATTAACAATCAACACTGAACTATTTCAGAGATTGACTGTTAGGGGCATTTACTAGATATGTCACCTCCACAAGGAAGGATGAGATCTAGAGGCTACCTGGCCCTCTAGCAGACTCTACCAATAGAACTTGTCAAGAGCTAATAATTCCCTTCAAGGAATTTATGCAACAACTGCCCATGAGGACATTGTATAAGGAAGCCCAAGAGAAAATAAGGCCATCCAGTGCTGGGATGCCTTAGAATACACCTAATAAAAACTCCCTACAGAATATAAGCTCAAAGAAATAACCCTAAGGGGGTTATTCATATCTCCCACCAACAAGTATACCGAAACAATGCTCAATGTGAGAATCTTCAGCAACATGAAAAATTCAACAAGTAGCAACAGTGAAACAATGTCTCATATGAAGTAAGAAGAGAGAAAATCTGATATATAATGTGTAGCAGCAAATATTATACAAGATCCTTGAGGAAATTACCTCTCAAGGTGAGTGGAAACTAGCCTCAAAGGAAGATGTACATGCAATGAAGGAAATACACGCACTTGGTGTACCTATGGAGGATAATATAGGGTACAGAGGGAGGTACCCAAGGGAATAATATGATGTATTAATATAAGAATGATAAATAAATGGGCCATAGTTAATAAATAAAGTGGTTAACCCACATTATGGAAGGGACCACATGTAGAGAGGGAATAAAGTGATAAGCCCATTGTATTGGATGTATGGTATTGAGAGACCCATGGTAACTACTCATGGTATTACATGTATGAAACCTATATAGAGGTTAGAGACTCTCCATTGAGGGATGTCAAGGATTATTGTATGGGTAAGCATATGGCTTGTGGAGTGATCTCCTTCCTTAAGGAGTGAATGTATGGTGTTGCCCTACCTTAAGGGTTTTGATATTAATGAAGATCTGAAGTTTTATCTTCTATGGTGTTATTTCTTGGGCATATTTTCTATTTCTATATATTTTCTTGTCAAATCTATTACAAGTGGTATTAGAGCACTTTCTTGGGCAGAGTTTGGAGATTTGTTTTTTCATTTTTTGTAGGAAATTTTTGGGCGGCGAGTTTGTAGAGCAGATCTGGAAAATTTGGTGAAAAATTTTCAGAAATAAATATCAGATCTGGATTTCTTATCGAAAAATACCCAATTTCAAAAAAAAAATCAGTCGAATCGGAGTCCGGATGAGGGTGATATCGCTGATTTAAATTCAGCTATGTTGCAGAAATGTTTCTGACGACAATTTCTGTATGGTGGATCTCCTGACGTTTTAGTAGATTCTGGTGCAAAATTTCAGACAACCAATTACAGATCTGAGCTCCCCTTGAAAAATCACCCGATTTCAAAAAAAAAATTGGTCAAATCGGAGTCTGAATGAGGGAGTTATCACTGATTTAAAATCAGTCTTTTTTTTCAGAAATTTTGTGACGGCGGGACAGTTGCAGCGCAAATTTGTGTTTCCAGAGTGCCTAGATCGAGATTTCAACTACATGGTTAGATGCAGAATGAATTTTCTATTTTAAAAAACATGTTATAATAAATATTCTGAGTTATATTGACCGAGTAATGTCCATTTTAAATTTTTGCCAAAGTAAGTGATTTTCTTGAAAACCCTTACTTTATTTTATGGATTCTCGCAAGATGAAGTTTACAGGAAGAGATGATGGCCCTACTATTGAAGATTTTTTACAATATCACAAGGCTAAATACCGAAGTTTTTGGGTAGGTACCATAGGGCTTGATATGAAAGATGAGGCAAATCAATGGTGGACCTCACTTGACAGCTCAGTGTGGAAACTTCCCGAGAAAAAACTTGAAAAAGTCCTTTTGGACAAGTGGTCTAAAGCCGGAAAGAAGGACAACAAGAGCCATAAAGACTTATTTTCTACTAATATTTCCATATTACGGGTTCATGGAAGTATTCAGAAAGAGAACATCATAGTGTCTATCATTCCTAGTTGCAAGCATAATTGTATTAATGTGAATTTGGCAAAAAAATTGCAAGTTCCAGCAAAGCATATTGAAAACACACAGGTTGATAATGAAGATGTTCAAATTTATAAAGATTTGAAGATTTCTATGGATAAGTATGTGTTGCATTCTGATTTTTATGCTTCAGATATGGATGTTGTGGACGTTGTTTTGGGACACCCTTGGATGGAATCTGTTGGTACTGTCAATTTCAATGTGCAAAAGAAATTCATGAAGCTTTGGTATAAAAAGAAGAAAATCACATTGCACGATATTTGCATTAGGAACCATGCAGAGATCGAGGAGGAAAAAGAAAAAATATCTAACGACACAGACACATCAGATGATGAGCCTTTGATGGTAGACAGCCAAACACAGACATCAAAGAAAGTACCAACAAAAGAGCCAGACACCACTCCATTACCAATAATGGAGGAATTAAGGAAAGATATTACATTAGTTAAAGCTTCAACATATCACCACCCACATCACCCAGCAAGACAACAACCAGCAAGGTGGCAACGAATTAGCAACAAGGACAACAACCCTTGGATGACACATAGAGAGGTGCGACGATCCACTAACAACACATCAACACAAAAGAACCACCAGAACCTGCTTCCATCTCAAGCGAGCGAGGCACCAACTAGATCGAGTGTTCACCTTTCTCTTGGATGGTTGGATGCACGTGAATGGTATCAATGGAATACTCTTTTGAGTAGATCTTATTATTTGTGTTCTTCTCATGTTTCGGGGACGAAACATGTTTAAGGGGGGTGTAATGTAGTGTACCTATGGGGGGATAATATAGGGTACAGAGGGAGGTACCCAAGGGAATAATATGATGTATTAATATAAGAATGATAAATAAATGGGCCTTAGTTAATAAATAAAGTGGTTAACCCACATTATGTAAGGGACCACATGTAGAGAGGGAATAAAGTGATAAGCCCATTGTATTGGATGTATGGTATTGAGAGACCCATGGTAACTTCTCATGGTATTACATGTATGAAACCTATATAGAGGTTAGAGACTCTCCATTGAGAGATGTAGTTATTGTATGGGTAAGCATGGCAAGCATTAGGAATGATCTCCTTCCTTAAGGAGTGAATGTATGGTGTTGCCATTTACCTTAAGGTTTTGATATTAATGAAGATCTGAAGTTTTATATTCTATGGTGTTATTTCTTGGGCATATTTTCTATTTCTATATATTTTCTTGTAGGATCTACTACCTTTACTACATGACCTTCTCTATAAGCATGCGGTCTATAGGAGAAAATTACGCAAACTAATATACATATGATGATATATCAATATGAGCTCAAATAAAGATGGGGGAGCAAGATCTCAAGCCCGAGAAAACATTATTTCATCAATCCTACAAGGGATTTTCATTGTACGTATAAATCTAGAAATAAATGTCGGAGTTGCGGTGTAGCTACTACAACTCAAATATAATACAACATAGGAAAATAGATGTTGTAATAACGATGAAACCTCCTCGATGATCTCCAAAGTGAAGGGGTTGATCCCCTTGCGAAGATTGCACTCACACAATTACAAAATGAAGCTATACATGAAACCCTCTGCGAATATAACAGAGGACGTGGGTATGAGACGAAAAATGTGGCCCAATGACAAAATCTGAAATAGAAGTTGCAGGGTCTCCTTTGCTGATCTCCTAGAGAAAGAGATGGCCTCTCCTCTACAGAACAACTTCGGAAGTGAGATGATGAAGGTCCCTCACTATAACACCAGAAACTCCAGCGTTCTCTTGCTGCAAGAATAATGCAGTAGCTGCAAATGACAACTTTGGCCTCAAGCCATGATGTGAGGAATATGAAGTACAATCTCTCCATGGCCTCCCATGGAAGAGAAGGGCATTCCTAAACAGGAATCCCTCTTGTGCTAAGCAGCACAAAGTTGAAGAGAGCTTCAACCTCCAACCCCAACAATGTCTCTCCTTCATCTTTTATACAAGGAATGCTCCCTTGCCATGGACCCCACTCACATTAGGGTTTCTCCCATTTTGAATTTCCCTCCATCCAACTACGCAATCTTCTTGTGCAAGCTTCCCCTCTTGGGTACGTTGTTGACTTTGGTCAACCATGGTTTAGCTCACTTTCTTTTGGCCCCTTTTCACACTTGGGCTACTAACTTAAGCCACTTAAGTGACTTTTGCACCTTAGGAGTGTTTATTAAGTTGCTACATGGGTTCCCTCACCCATTTTATTCCTTTTATTAAAATAAAAGAAAGATTAATGTTCCAAATACTTTATTGCAAAATTTGGAACATTACAGTCTGGAGAATGTTAATCTGATTATAGCCAGAAAAACCATCCATGAGGGAAAAAATCTCGCTTCTGGCATAGTCATCAATGATTTGATCGATGAAGGGAGTAGGATAATTATCCTTAGGACAAGCACGATTGATATCATGATAGTCAACACAAACACGAATAGTGCCCTGTTTCTTATCTATGGGAACAATATTAGAAACCCATTATGTCAATGGAATCGGATAAATGAAACCCGCTTTGAGAAGCTTTTCAACTTCAGCCTTAATGGCAGCAGCTTTCCTAGGATGCATCGGATGAAGACGCTGGCGAACAGGTTTCAAACTGGGGTAGATAGGAATCTCATGTACCACAATGCTAGGATCAATGTTGGGCATTTCCTCGTAGGACCATGCAAAGACATCATGGAATTCTCGGAAAAGGCTAGTATAAACTTGTAATTCATCTGAAGAACAAGTGACCCCAAGATGGATGTTCTCAATGATTCTCGGTCTGACGGAAACGTCAATAGGTATCGTCTATGTAATGTTGCTCAAGTTACCCTCCGAAAATACTTCATGTATCTGAATAGGTGTTTGAAGCGGAGGAGAGGGAACCTGAGAAGCAAACTACTCAAGACAGGTAGACATGGCCTCTATACTTGGCAAAAACGAGGAACGACGATGACCATCGTCCCATGGGAGATCTTCAAGTGACATGGTTTCCACGATTGCCTCATCAGAAGGAAACACTTCTTTTAAAGTATCAGGTGAATCAGAATCACCAAGCCAAGGGGATTGAGAATAAATGTCAAGAGACATGCTCAACGGAGCACAATTATAAGGCAGAGTATCCGAAGATGTTATGAGTTCACAATAATCAATCTCAATCAGACTCAATGGCATTGAATCTCTAAAGGAATCGATCTATTCAGGTGAAGGAATAACCCATGGGTCATCGGTGCAAGAAATCATGGTGACCTGAACAGTATTTGGTGGTGAAATGGGAAAAATACCCATGAGGGCAGGGTCCTTGAAAATGCCCGACCCTATGCTCTCATAGGTAGTAGGAATCTGATCCACATATGGAACATTTTTCTCGAAAGTAGAAGTGAAAAAAGACAATTGATCAACAGTAATAATCTTTCCTTCGTGCGGAAATTTGAAAACACGAAAGAGAGTGGACGGAACTCACAGAATGGCGTGAGTCCAACTGTGTCTGAGGAGAATATTATAATTGAGTTTAGCATCAATGACTTCAACCTCGACATTGACTATCTTTCCTTCCAATGTAATCGGTAAACTAGTGAGAACACCAAGAGATTTAGATTCTCTTCCATCAAATGCTTCAAGGGAATTGGGTGAAGAAGTAAGAGCTGGAGAACCAATGGCTTTCCAACAAGAAGACGACATGACACAGGTAGATGCACCCTCATCCACAACTTCCAACTGAATATTCAAACCATTAATACCAACTTGGATAATGAGCGCAATTTGGTGCGGAATTCGTGGGATGAAATTCTCTAAATCGAAAGCGAGAAGGCTAGTAACGGCAGGATCGACACCACCTATCGCAGATAACAAAGCCTTCCATTGAGACGGAAAACTCTGAAGTAATTCTAGAGCATACATAGTAGATGGCGCCTAAGCCAAAGCCTCAACAATGTTGTAATGCTAAGCGACACGCGTTTTAGGATTGTAAGAATACTTACAGAGTACGCCTTTGGAAGGCGGCCATACAACGGATTCGGAACTAGGCCGTTCAATCTCAAGAGGGCCAGAAGCAGGTGGAAGAGGAGGACCATCAGCTATCTCTTTCCCCGCTACCTGACGTGAGCCGAAATAATATTTTGATCAAGTAGCAATGGAAATGGATGCAGAACTGTTCAGCATGAACACCTGAGAGCCAAAAGGGGCAGAGGACTGAGGTTGCTCTACCATATGGATTTGTTGTGATGGGAAAGGTTCTTTAAGAATGGACGAAGCTCCTTGGGTGCCTTTAAGCAATCAGCTCACCTTGGACCATCAAGGACAGTCTTTGGTGAAGTGCTCTTCATCACAGATCAGATAAGGATACTTCGGTTTACGTTGAGAAGTATCAGCAGTACGAGGTTTTGGATAATCCTGTTTCAGGGTATCAGCTTTGGCCTTACCTTTACCCTTCTTCTTACCTTTAGAAGTGTTATCCATAGGATTTTCCTGAACGGCATTCACCTATGTGGGTTTACCAGAATTTGAATTTGGTCGAGAAGCAACATTATTGGAAGAAGTAGACTTATGCTTCCCAGAGTTGGATGAAGAAGACTTCTGAGAAGTCTGAGATACATAACCAATAATACCATCGACAGATGGAGTCACTGGTGGTTTAGAAGTTCCAGGTCGAGGAGCATCAGGCAATATATCATATAATGCGCCAAACTGAGAGTACACAAGGTCAAGGTACTAGGCGTAAGTAATGGCTTGTTCCTCAGTTACACATGCCCCCATAGCTATGTCTTTTGCAATCTGATTGACAAAAGAGGTAGTGAACCAATGAGTCAGAAGCTGATCTGGAATTTCAAATTTGATCATGCGACGACGACGCCACCACTCATGAATATGATCCGAGATATGAGTAGCTCGGTCTTGTTTCAATGAAGTAAGAAGATGTGTTCCAGTCTCATAGCAGATTAGTAACTGAAAATGTGTAAGGAATGCCATGGCTAAGGAATTGAAATCTTGGAAAACTCCACGAGACGGCTCAATGTACCACTTTGCAGCGGCACCAGTAAGAGTTCGCTGGAAAAGACGGAGCCGAATAGAATCATCAACCCAAGAGTTAGAAGAAAACCACAAGTGGTAAGTCATAACATGTGCTTGGGGGTCTTCGCCAGGCTTACCCTCGAATTTAGGACAATCACCAGGAATCTTGGTCGGAACTGGAGGCCAATATGGGTTATGGAGAATAGGATCATTCGTTAACTTTGACACATCTGGTAATTCCAATGTGGCAAGAAATGGTAATTGAGGGTTGAAATTCATGGGGGGTCTCAGATAAGGACCTGTATTCGCATTCCACCCAATTCGAGAGAAATTCTGTCTTGAAGGATTCTGACCATAATGGTTGGAAGCAGGATAAGTCTGTTGATACTGGGGTTGAGGACAAGGATATTGAGTCTGAGGAGACAATTGAGGCCCTGGCTAAGCAATGTAAGGATTTTGTTGTAGAATGTAACCATGGCTCTAAGTTTGATTTGTAGGGTAAAAACCTTGGGGCGCATTATATACCAATTGAGATTGACTTTGAGGGTAATAAACACCTTGCGGTTGGGCAGGTTGACTTTGTGGAGCAGGTTGAGTAGGCTACTGAGCAAGTGGACCTAACTGAATAGGGTAAACAGGTAGAACCGGCAGCGGAACCGAAGGAATCTACTAGTGGGCAGGTTGAAACGGATTTTGAGCTAGTTGAAAAGGTTGTTGAATTGGACATTGAGGACCACTGGGTTGCCCTTGTGGGAAAGGTTGGCCCGAAGCTTGTGATGGACCAGGTTGTCCCTGATAACCAGGTTGACCCGGAGCAGGACCGTAGGGTTGTCTTGGTTGCATAAATTTGGGGCCATACTGAATGTGTGGCTGTGATTGAGGTGCAACAGGTTGTCCCTGTGGTGGATAAATTTCCCCCCCAGGACCATAGGATGGACCTGGCTGATTCAGATGTTGCCCAGAAAGACAGGAGGGTTGTCCATGTTGGACCAAAGGTTGTCCTTGTGGACCGTATGGTTGTCCCTGTGGACCAAAGGCAGGGCCCTGCTGAGCTAAAGGTTGTCCCATAGAGGGTTGTCCTTGCAAGCCATAGGGTTGCACAGGTAAGGTAGGTCTAAATTGAGAAAAGGTCTGATGAGGATAAACGGGAGGCAAATAAACAGGATTACCATGCTCATCATAATGAAGCAGAAATAAAAAAAGAATGTTACCAAAAGCATCATAGTGATGAAAAAGAGGATTGTCAGGAGTCTAGGACTGTTAAGAACCCTGAGAGCTCTGTTGCTAAACAACCAATATATACTCTTCAAAAGTAAGGTTGCCAGGAATCACGAGGGTAGTGGAAGCAACACTAGAAGCAGGTGTGGCCTTCGTGGAGGGAGCATAACGTCGATGAATATCTAACATCTACTCGTCAAACTCATAGGTAGAAACCATAGGTGTGGTAGAAGTAAGGGGATTTTCTATGGTGCGAGGTTGTGATCTGCCCGGGCTGGGATTAACGGGCCACGTGGGATTAAGAAAAATGGACCTGCAAGTGTGAAAAGATCTAGATGTCTAAGATGTCACAACCGGTGTAGATGAAACCACACAAACAGTAGGTTGAACTGGGATAGACGTAACAGTAACCAACTGATCTGATGCTAAAGGTGACAATCCTAATGAAGGGATGACTAAACTCTGAGAAGGAGTTACTGTGCTGGATTGCGCTATGGAAGCAACACCATACATAATCTGACTCAATGACCTATATCCAAGTGGAAGTGACACCGATGGTGGAGAAGATTGGATAGAGACACGAGGGAGATCTTTGGGAAAAAGGTGAGATTCTTCTGAGGAAACAGGAATTTCTCCACTACCAACTACACTCGAAGAATCCATATCTGACTCTGCTGTAATATCTTCAAAAAGACTACGGGGACTAGGAGGTATCGCAGCAGCAATAAATGGCGATCCCGACATAAGAGGAGGGAATTCTCCTTCTTCCCCATAACTAGACTAAGCACTTTAAGGAGGCCAATTGAACTCAACTGGCTTGTTAAGTGGAGATCGAGTAGAAAGAGGCTGGATAGATGGGAGAATAGGCTACAAAAACTCAGCAGACCTAGTGGACTGAGGGGTTTTAAAAGAAACGTCCAGAGAAGAACCACCACTAGGAGGTAGTGAGGACGACGAAACTGGAGGTTCTGTCGCTTTGACTGTATATCAAAACAAGAAGGAAAAAAGAAAACCAATCAAAGGCTCCAAGATCAAAACTAGGGAAAACAAGAACAGGCCAAGTATCAAAACTTTTAATGGGCGTGTAATCGTAGGTGATTTATTTTATGACACTGAAACCAAAATTCATTGTTTCATGTTTTAAGAGTCGAGAAACAGGCAAAAGATGACTCTAGTCACTTTCAATTTGAAACGAGCGTGAAAGGACAAGTGCTCGATGATCTCTTCCCTTATTTAAAGAGTCACAAAAAGATCAAAACGACTACTCAGGTACTCTAAGCAAGAGGGTGTACTAGGTTTCCGTGAACTGCCATATACACCTTGGTGATCAAATGAAAGAGAAATGACCAAGGACTTAATGTACGTGTAGGTAGTCTCCCCGAATGCTATGTTCGGTGTATCATGGTTACAAGGCGGCAGACTCGGCTTCCTATGGATAAAGGATTGCAACCTAGAGGGGTCTCCCTTTATATACGTGAAGGTACGGGGAGCACAAGTCCATACTAGTGCTGTCTAAAGCCAAAAGACGAACGACAGCTACTAGGTTTTAAGACACCAGAACACGTCTCTAGCCTAGACCACTAGAAATATTGCGTTAGGTTTCAATGTTGCCTTAGGTTCATTGAATGAATTTTAACAGTTGATCTTGGATTATGTTTCAATTTTAAGGCCCTATCGAATTTGGAGCTCAACTTCCTAGATGAAAACTATATGCAAATGAACATCTTTTCCATTTCAATGAATGCTAGTTAAATATTTCAAACAATAACAAGCAAGGAAAGTATACGAAGTAAAATTCTAATGCCTCTAATGCAATTAATCGAAAATGAAGCCCTTTCCGAGATTTGAAAAATGCTAGTTATGAAAAATAACATTTCAATTTCGATGCAAAGAATGCAAAACATTTTTTTTTTTAATTTTCAAATGAAACAAAGCACACAATGCACTAATCCAATGAAAAATAAGCATGAGTTTGAGTATGTGAATGTAGGAATTGTAATTTAATAGCTGAACCAAATACAAAACAAACACAAGAGAATACTCAAACGAATGCTACAATCTTCCAATAAAAAAGAGAGATTTTTCCAAAATGACCCAACACAAGCAATGTCATCGATGCCGAGAGCAATAAGGGGAAGGATCAATCGATAAAACGAAAAGACCTTTCAACTGACAAAAACACTCAAAAGGATCATGAAAACTCAGCACAATTGACCCAAAATGAGACTGACAACAATCAAAGAGACTTGATCTTCAAGCAGAAGCCTCAGTGCAAAAAGACACGTAGAAACCCTAAGGCCTTCAATTGCACCGATAGGAAGATGGACAGACGACTGAGAAAAAAACAAGCCTACAATGATAACAACAATTTCAAAGGCTTAATTACGTTCAATAAAAAACCCAGAGTCGAGAAAAAGTGACCAAAAACTCATCAAAAAAGGGTAAACCTAAATCTACAGGAATGGGCGCGACTGTAAGGTTGTATTCAGTGCCAAACAGAGGTTGGTGCGACTGTACCATGAGAAACCTACGCCAATCGGTGTGACTGTTCAAATGAAAAGAGCGCTAAGCTAGATAACTATAGAAACAAGGCAAATCCAATGAGCAGAGGTCAAACCTGACACTCTGGAGCTGAACAAAGGAGGCAAGCAAGCTGACAAACCAAAAAAAGACAAGCAAGCAAACCAATCAACCGAAAAATGACCCAACAAGTCAAGACGACAAAGTCACACTGATCCCCAGTGGAGTCGCCAATTTTTTATGCAGGTAAATCCTCTCTGCGGACAAAGACTATCCCTCTAGCCCTAGGGTGGGTCTAGAAACAAGGAGACATGCTAGAATGTAGGTTCCTAACTACAGGATGAAATAAGACATGGTAGATCTACCTACCTGTGGTCCAATGTTGTTGTTGTATTTGTGATGGTGGTGACCTCTCGCTCCTGCCTTGGCAAGTCACAATCCGCTCGTAATCACGCTCGGATACCTGTACATAACACAGTACACAAGAGAAGCATACAGCATAATAATTTCATTTGCAATCACTAACCAGTCAAAGAGGGATAGCATGTTGCATTAAATCAAACGAATATAACACAAAATGGGAACCCAAATGCTAGTCATGTATATATATAAGTAGAAGGAAGAGGTACAACCGATTCTTTAACATCGCAGTCTCCTCCAGCGGGATTTAGCCAAAGCGCATCTCAGAACTTGTCAAGCGATTCAGACGGGATGAGGGTGTAAACTCAAACTCTCTCCACAAAGTTCCTCCTTGCTCTATCTATTTCTCAATGCAACTCTTCAATCTATGCTCAGTTATTCAGCTATAGTATCAGTTCTCCAAGTTCAGCTAGTTGATGAAAAGAGAGATAACTTCTTTTATAGAGGAAAAGGAGGAGGTTGGGATCCCTACAAAGGTGGGAGGGAGTCCTATCCTTTAGGAGAGTTCCAAGGGAGGAGGAAAACCATAAACTAAAGGAGGGATTCCATGGTTATTTAGTTCAACCACTCCCAATAACTCATCCTCGAAGTTGTTGAAGTGGAATATTCGCCTCTATTTTTAAAAAATATTCCATAAAAATCTTGGCACGGGTGCTTAACTGGGACAGAGCGCCAATTGGCATGGGCTCAGTGTTAATTTTCCAGCTCGGCGTGGGAGTGTAACTGGCTACTCGTGCCAAGGCAAGAACAAGGGTTTCTACAGTCCTGCTCAGGGAATTTTCAACAGGAGGAATATTTCTCTCATGTAAAGGGATGCAATGATGGTATTTGCAAGGCATGACACTTCTTATTAATCACATAAATGACCCTCCAATGTGCGAGTTGGGAATTGTAGGGACAATGAAAAAATGTTGTGTAACAATATATATATATATATATATATATATATATATATTTCCGAAAGTGTTGCAAATCGAAGTGCCACTACTATTGAAAAGAGTCATGTGCAATCATATAGTCTAAGCATGATTGTACAAATTTAAATTTTTTGTTGATAGGATTAGAAAATGAAAATTTTTCAAACCATTTAATCTTGGCTTATCAGTAGCTAGGTAGAAAATGACATTGGTTCAACAGCTTAATCTGAACCAATAGGAGAAATAAGGGATAGGTGATTGGTTAGAAATTCAAAAGGAAAAAATGAGGTCAGGGTCTGCAAGTCTAAATGCACCCCAAAAGGAAGAAAAATGATTAGAATTGTAGATTGGGTAGGTAGGTGTGCAGATGAGCTCATTACTTTTAGCATTTTCCTAGTTTTCAGTTTTAGGTTGCTTTTCAGTCTTAGGATCAAGTGTGTTTCAGACCTCAGTCTGCAGAAAGTGTTGACTTCAGTTTGAAGATGGCCGCCACAAAATTTGTAGACATTTAGGTTGTAGGGTTGGGATCAGCCCAATGGATCAGGCCACTAGTATACAATGTTCTTGACACCTCCTGAAGGAGCTGCCATCCCCAGCTCGAGCCACTGTTAGACTCTTGTATTTCATAGTATCACCAGATGATTGATTATTGCTCATATTTTAATAACTAAAAATGATATTTCATGGCTATCATTTATTTTTAGAAAGAAAAAAGAGAGTATTGTTGAGAAGGGTAATGATGATAAAACTTCATTATCACCCTCATTCCATTTCATTCACCCGCCACATTTCCTTTTCACTCCATACATTTCCTTACATTTCCTTTCATAATCTCCTGATGCATTTTCATTTTTTCCCTAACTCATTTCCCTTTTATTTCATTACCATACACCCAAATCACTTTTTGCATCGGCTGAATCGCAAATTTTTTCAGTTGCCTTATCTTACAAACCCTTCAAAATTCGATTTGTGATGAAACGGGACCCATCCACCCATGGCGCACAAATAATGCCTTACCTGTTGCCCACACTTTGCAGCCTGCAAATTTTAAACCTTACCTCTTAAGACTTGTGCCAAACCTTATTTTTTCACCGACGCAATGAAGAACCTTTGCATTTCATATTTCCCTTACCTTATGCCTTTTTTCACTTCCTTGCATTTAGCGCGTCGCATGGCGCACTTTTCACCTTTTATAAATTACCTTTAAATGCCCATGACTTTATTTTTTTCACGATGTGACCCGATCGCATTCACACTTCGCAAGTTTCAAAGGATTACCGCGGAAGGTAAATATTAAAAGTGTCGATGTGCGATATGCGATGCGGTGGGACCCTGTCGCAAATCACAAATCACAAAGTTTAAAGGATAAGTGTGGAGATAATATTTATGATCGTCGAAGTGCTATATGGGCTGACGTGGCAGTGACGTGGCAAATGACGTGGCTCCGAACTCATAGTCTGCATTTTATCTATGATGATGTGGCAGATGACATGGAAATGATGTGGCAAATGACGTGACCTTGGTCTGTGAAATGCAAATCACAATTTTTAAAAAGATATTTCCCATGGTAAGTGTTAAGATCGTCGACGTGCAATATGTGATGCAGTGCGACCCAATCAGAAATCACAAATCGCAATGTTAAAAGATAAGTGATAAAAAGAATAAGTTAAAATCAGTGGGATGTGAAATGTGATATTGGTGCAGATGCGATGTATTTCAAAACAAAGACCTAAATATTTTCACGTCCGGACATACCCACAGGTTCCTTGCCCCTTCATGTCTATGCTAAACTTCCCATAACTCTCTGCTATCCTCACTCACCTCCGTGCATCGCAAGGTTCACAATGCCTTTCGGCCTCCCCGCATCCGTTGAAGGTTAATAAAGGAGGGGGGTCCGAAATGGGTGGTATCCCATACCCCCCATTCGGCTACGTGTCGCGCCCAGGACCATTCCACACCCTCCTCTCCAATATCGTTTACCACTCACAACCCCCTCCAAAAATCCCTTTGCGCCACTCACCAAACCGTCGCGCCTTTTTACCGTTGCATGTACTAGATGCGCCATGCTTTCTCCTGTTTTCTGCTTCAATCACATCCCCTCCCGTTAAGAAAACCGTTGCACCATGAAAGGTCGGGCCATTATCCAATGGACCCGCGCCACCTCCACACCACCGCATCATTGTTTTAAAAGCCAAATTTTGGCACAACTACAGAGTTTACTCTATCAGTATTGTTAATCTAACACATGAATTGAATTTGCAGGTATTACCAGAGAAAGTGTGATTTTCAAAGAAGATCCAGATGTCAGATGCCACCCATCGTTGCCTCTTCACAACTATATCGGCCGCCTCTAAGCCACTTTTTGATTCACGAAGAGCCGCCTGAGTTTTGCATTTTTGAAGAGTTACCAAAATAAATTCTACAGGTGATGTTTATCAGATATTTTCTTTGTTAGGGCCTTGCATGGCCACACTTGTCTAAATTCAGTTTGTTTGTAATTAATGAAGTTTTCCAAAGTAAATTAGGGTGACCGACCTAGTTTTAATTAAATACTGCTTGAATTTTCATTATCAAGGGTTGGATATTGTTAGCCCCTGCATTGTAAGAACTAATATATTGGAGCACTGTAATTTTGGAGCTGGACAGCAATAGTCAAAGACCTTTTACAAGATTTTTGAGCTGTGTCAAAATGGTGATGTGCTACTTCTCTGTTTAAATGTTTCTGTTTCTTTCTCTGATGTACATTTGTTCACCTAATTGTAAATCATAAATTTTAGATTTAGATTTGATGTCGGAGCACCTTAATTCTATCTACATTTACAATATTAATGTTTTCTGGTGAAGTCTGATTAAATAATTCTTAACTTCTCTTTAGTCACTATTGAACCTTACTATTTCTTTCACCTCATATTCATATAGCTCTAAAGATCCATTTAGCACAGTTATCTTTCCCTGTGATTCTCTTGACGTTGAAGTTCCATTCCATTCTTTTGACTCCATAGCCTAATGGATTAGTCCCTGTAGCCCTATATGTCCAACCACACCATCAAATAAACAAAAAACCCCCATCACTGTAACTAGCCTAATATCAGCACTTATAATCATCAAGTTAAATCATAAAAATAGAGAGAACCCTCTCTGTGTCTAGGAAGGCTAGGTCCTGGAATCCAAAGTGGTTTGATGTTTTCCTCTGTTGTTTATTCTTGCCAATCTTACAAATTATGAAGTGACAACAAATCCTATTTCCTTTCCTTTCACACTTGTATTTATTCCCTTCCCTTCCGTTAAACATTCCTCCTTCTACGTATGCTCCTCCATGCACTCTTTCTTTGTGATCAAGGCTACTTTCGCTCAACTCCTATTTGAACTAATATTTGTGTCCCCATTTTTGTATCATGATGGAAATGTTAGAATCTTCTGGAAACCCCTCAAAAAAATTTTGCAAGAGACTCCTCTATGCACAGAATAAAGACACTTGCAACAAAGAAAGACGTCTCAAATATAAATCTACGTTAAAACCCCAATCCTTTCCAACTATACCCCCATATAATTTTTCTCTTCTCGAACATCTCCAAACTTCACTTGCAAGCCCATCTCCTTCAACATTCCCTACTCCCAATGTACCTTCCCCTCAATTTCCTCCATTCATTGGAACTGCTTCCCCACCTACCTCGCACAACCCACCACCGGCCCATGCTTCTTCACCCTCCCATCCCCAAAATTTGTTCAACCATGCCCTCAACCATGCACACCATCGATTTCTTTGAAGGATAGATGACCTATAACCCTTGCATGTCTACTCCATATGCAAGGAATCATACCCAAGTATGAAAAAAATATTTTTGCACGATAACATTTGTTGCTTCTGATGTGCAAATACAAATTCCACCCACCGCTTTTCCCTTGCAAACAACATGTACCCTGTAAACCAATTGTTTGTCCTTGTTGTTATAACACAAATAGAGGAAATTATCACAGTGCATGCTAACCCAATCTTATAGTTCACCCATGCATGAGGTGGCCAGTACAAATACATTGTTCATACTATTTGTTTCCCCCAAGATATAACTGTTATTCCCAACAACTTTCCATGCTTGGTTTCTGAGTTGGACATCGTAGTTGTTACTAGACATGGCTCTAGCCACAAAACATATGATTTAATTGTAAGTAGAACACGTGCTGTTGTAGATTTGGAATAAAAGCTAGCACATGATCCCTACTACAAGGATGTCCATGTGGACCAAGCTGCAATATTTTCCTTTCCAACTCACCCTACTGATATCTTTTCTCTCCTCCGTCACATCACCCCCTCCTCTCCTGAAACAATACTTGCATTTCCTCCTTCGAATGATGACATTCTTGCACATCCCACCCCAACAAACCTCCAACCATCCTCTTTTGTATCAGCACTCCCAAATTCCCATACTGAGATTGAAGAAATATGCAACTACCTACACTCTCCCCATCCTAAATCCACTAGTTCACATTCTTGGCCCTACATTCCCCTCTCAGCTATCAATGAATACACCATTGAAGGCCTCTTTTCTATGGCCTTCCCCACACTCTTCCCCACAGGGATTTCCATGATTGCTCAACCATGCCTTCGAAAAGTTGAAATGCAAGAATATGCTTTGCACCTCATGTGCTACTATAATAACCATTTTGGGCAGTATCCAAGATTTTAGTATTACTTGTACAACCTTATGTTGCGATATCGTAGCTAAGAAACTGCTTCCATTTTCTTGAAAAGACACCTTGGAGATGGCTTGCCAATGAGCATTGCAGACCTTCGTTCACGACTCTATGACATGCCTCATTTTATGCTTCCAGAACAGATTATGTGCCTTAGGTCAAGCCTTAGGGGGGATGCACTCATTCTAGAACAAGCGCAAAGGTGAAATCGCTAATATGATCACACAAATAGGTAGTCCTACTTTCTTTTTCACCCTTAGTTCAGCTGACACCAAATGGAATGATCTACACATGGTCATGCCTGGAAGTCCCCCACATAATTAATTAGAGTTGTCTCGATGGATATTCCACAATCTAATCAAGAATCTGCATTTAACATCACAATTAATTCATTTTTTATTCACAGTATTCCTCAAAGAGGTCTTGCAAAAAGGTTTCCAGGCAACGAACTTCTAGTGCAAGTTTTTTTTCTCACCATCCTTCTCCTCTTTTTTTTAATTCCTACATATACAATTGCCTCACAATATTTCCTTTCACATATTTTCAGATATGAATGGCAACATAGGGGCTTCGCACACATACATGGTTTCCTTTGGCTGGAAAACACACTTGATATCGACAACCTCGATTGGCATGACCAAGTCACAGTTGATAAAGAAAAATCCTATTTTGATCAACAGATTTCTACTTTGAATCCTCGGCCTGCTTAACAACATGAACCTTTTGTACACCATTATATAGATCATGACCCATGAATCTTGCCATCGCCATTGATGTTTGCAGCCTCTCGCACTCAAGACTATGAAGATCTTGTTAATTTCATTCAATGACATACAAAATGCCACCCCTCTTCTTGTCTTTGCAAAAAAGGCCCTACTCTTTCTTTCCACTATTGAGTTCCATGGGATTTGAATCCCACATCTTCTTTATTGATTGATGACAAAGGAAAAAATAAATAAGTCCCTGCTCGTAATGACGATAGTTTAAATGTTCACAACTCTAACATGTTATCCATATGGAGAGAAAACATCGACTGTCTGTCTGTTCTATCTCGCCATGTTTTTCTCCACTACATCTCAAAATATGTAGCGAAACTAGAGACAAGATCAAAAAGCTATCTCCGAATTTTATCATGTGTCTCGCAAGTTGTCCATCCCAAAGCACCTATAGTTAATGTTGTTCAGAAAATCTTGACAAAAACAGTTGTCGATAGGGACATTAGCGCACATGAAACATGCCACATGCTACAAAAACTTCCCTTTTCACACCGTAGTCATTCATTTGTTTCCATCAATGTTAGTCAAAACATTTTTAGACGTGTTTCTCATGGTAACAGTGCCCCCTTCCCAACACCACCCTTCATTGTACCATACATGGATAGGCCTCCTACGCTTGAAACACTAACCCTTCTTGAAGATGCACATTCTTGATCCTTCTCTGCTCACCAGAAAAAAAAATCAATGGAAACACATAAACCCTTCCAATATTGTTCATGTCATGCCCTACTAAAACTCAATCCCTTCTACCGATGCATGCTATTTTTCTTTCTGTTGGAGTGAACTACTTCTATACTTCCCTTTTCTCACACTCCCATCGCACATTGGCTCCATTGATGAAGAAATATGTTTTAATCGATGAGATGCGCTTCATTGGTCCTAAACTTCTTTCACACATAGAAAGGTATTCCCTTCATATCAGAATGTTCCTTTCGGCAATAGGTCCATCATACTTGTTGGTGATCTTGGGCAACTACCTCCTGTAAAGGACATCCCCATGTATGTCAACACTTCACGTGGCAATGCCCTTTGGCACAAATTTGACATGGTTGTCACATTATCTACCATCTTTCGTCAACAGGGGATCGACCCTGCTCAAGTTGCATTCCGCAAATTGCTCATGAATCTCAAAAATGCAACACCTACTATGGAGGACTGGAAACTTCTCATGTCAAGGAAAAAATCATTTTTTTCAATCAATGAGCAGCATGAATTTGACAATGCAATGCACCTATATCCAACCAACCTAGTTGTCACATTACATAATAAACAAATGCTCAAAAAACTAAACATACCAGTTGCATGATGCTACTCGGAGAAAAGCAACCACCATCCTGCTGCTGCACACGAAGAAGATGAACATTTAGATGCAAAAGTTCTTATCTACAATGAACGAAAGGTTTTCCTCGCATGAAAATTGTGGGTTGAAGTAGGGTTTGTCAATGGAGCACTTAGAAAAGTAGTTTCCATTTTCTATGCACGTGGAAAAAAACCCCCTAAGTTTCCATCCCTTGTTGTTGTTTACTTCTTCCAATAAAAACGGCCACCATGGGATGCCTTCAACCCATATTATGTTCCACTTCCCCCAATAACGAGAGGTTCTTGTAGGAAAAATCCCCTTCGAATTCCATGGGGATTAACAATACATAAATCACAATGCATGGCATTACTCAGAGGTGAAAATCGACATTGGCAACACATACCGCCAAGGCTTAAAATTCACTGCCATCTCCAGAGTTAGAACCTTGGCTGACCTTCGCATCTCTCCACCATTTCCCTTGAGTTGCTACTCCCACATGCAAGGAAATTCTTACGTCAAACGTAGGCAACAAGAGGAGTCCTTGTTAACATCAAAGTCTTTACAGCCAGTTACAATATGATCATTGCATCTATTCCCTTATGATTTTATTTCAATAATTATAGTTTCAACTCAAATTCAATAGACTTTCTTTCTTTTAAAAATATTTCCTGCAAATCTCACTTGAAATTTCAATATGTTTTCCCTTTCTCAAATAAATAAAATCTTCCTCCTTCACAACTTGCTATCCTTGTAGTAATTTTTTCATTTCATCAATTGTTTACACTTTCCTTTACATATACTAAGAAAATTATGATTTCCATTTATGACATTCAACTAATACAACAACTCTTTTTTTCGCCTTTTTCAGACTATCAAGATGGATACCAAATACCTCTCCCTACTATATGGATATTGCCAAGAGATACATGCCCAACAAGTTGCTTTTCTGGACATAAAGGCCAGACACCTTCCACACCTGGTCTTCCCTCTCGATCATCTACAACCAACTATTGACCTTCTCAGTAAGATGAAGGCCTTCTTGCAACGCCTTATACATATTCATGAAAGAGATAATGTAAGAATGTTTCAGATGGATTTGCAGTCCTGCAATTCTCATCTTGGTATTGTTGTAGATACAAACTGGTGTTGTCATTTCCATTTCTCACAATTTATATATGAATATTTTCTCGTTTAATACCATTGCTTCAAATCCAATGTAAAAAAACAGAAAATGCTACCAGCTTTGGTCGATCGGAAATTTTTTATAGCAGTAGACACAAAATATTTCACTTTTGTTTGCACCTATTCCATCACCAACATTGATGCAATTTTGTTTTCACATCCTCCTCTCTTTCAATACACATCAACCAAATATATTAGGAACTGAAACAACCACTTTTATAAGCTTTGTACTCTTATTAACGGATAATACTTCCTTTTGTTAATTTGAATATCAAGTCATAACTTGTTTCAATTTGATCAACCCTATTTTCTTCAAAATTTTAGATGCTATACTTGTTTCTCTCTAACTAGTTTTAGATTCATTTCAATTAAATACTCTTTCTTATAGTATTGTTACATATTCATTGCAAGTTCATTATACTATTGTTATATGTTCCTTTCTTGTATCTGATTCGATTTTCAATCATTTCAATGTTGTTTCTCACCTCTTAAATATTCTTTTAGGAAAAATCTTACGATCCTCATGTGACAAGTATATTTAAACATATGTATATATATTTAAAACTATTCAAATATTGTGATATAACATTGTAATAAACCACAACTTCGTTGGTACCACTATTAAGATACAATGGAGCAAAACCAAAACAGATCAAGAACATATCAATTAAGGTAATCAATAGGAAAGTTGTGAAAGTGAATCCAAGCTCGTATTTTAGATCAACCCCATCATAACTCTAATTCACAACTACTCATATACATAAACCTTTATTGTTCTCCAACTCATCTCCATTTCCTGAGGCATTAAACTTCAGAGTTGGATTGCACTTCTGATGATTTTCAGCCCAGTCCTAATTTGGTTTGGGACATCATAACAAGTCTGAATCAGTGCTACAACAACCCTACCTTTTACTGCATTTGTCGCAAAACTGTCTAAGAAGGGAGCTCAATGCTCTCTTTGCCAAGAATGCCACGTGAGAAACAGCTGAAGACAATCACATCAACACCTAATATTTATTCAGGATCCATTTCACCTCCATTAATCTCATCAACTGCATTATCAAGAAATTCTTCCTATTGTCTAAAATAGGAAAGGCCATCCAGAGAACCAAGGCCACACACCACATCTCCTTGTCTAAGGAACCATCATAGCCAAAAAAATGTTGGGACTAGTATAACTATTGATACCTATTTAGAACTTGTTTGGTCTTAATAGTTATTTCTGAAAGTAGTATTAAATGCCACTGATTATGACAGATTAAATGGGTCAAGGTTTTCGAAATGGTTAATCTTAGTATTTCCTAGAAACTTTGAAATATATTTGACATGAATTGGACCACAAAAAGAGGCTCCAGATAGTTCTATTCCAAGTTGAGGATTTCATCACCATATTTCATGGATTTTGTTTGTTGGAAAATTATATATTACAGAGCAATGGAACACATAAAATATGCATAAACACAAACACAAAAGACATATAAAACAAGAGAGACACAGATATATGTGGTTCACCCAATTTGGGCTACGTCCAACCCAAACAACCAATCCTTCATTTATATTATCCAGCAAGATGAAGAGACACAACCTACAACAGATTCGTTGTAATATCCTCTTCTCTCTCATAGTCCCCCTTGATATTTCTCGCTTAGAGTATACACATACAATACACAACCGCAATACAATACCCTCATACCAAACGAGGGGTTGCCTTCTAGGGAAAAAAAACCCTACATTAAACATAACTTCTAACGTCAGATCATCCGCCTTATGAACAGCCCATATTGACTACGAAATTACAATATTTTACAAGGCAATTTTACATCTTTTTTAGCTTCGAGGGCACTGCCCCCAAAACCCCCGTCGGGCCCCCCCAGCGAGGGGGACGAGTCCCCCCCACACCCCCCCCCCGAGTGTATTGGCCTAAGCAGAGACCTACGGGTGGGATGAACCCCAAGCTCCCACACACCCAACACTATCTTTTGCAGGTAATAGGATTATTGTTGCTTGAGACAACTACTGTCAGTTATTTCAAGATTATTGCATACATCATTGTAGGCTAGGTAATGTATTTCCCTTACAAATATGATATATGTTAGTTCTTGGGGTTTTCAATCCGATCTTCTCTTCCATTCCTCACATTAAATATTGTATCATTTCAATCTGAATTCACTAATATGTTTGACGAATTCCATGTCTTCTTTGAGCGCCTTTATTTATTGGTTCAAGGAAATTGCTCACCCTTAAATAAAAAACAACAACTAGGTTTGAATAGTTTTTCATTCACTAAAAGTAGAGCATATCCAATAAGAATAATACACCTTAACTACTACTAATAATTAAATGAAAATTCTCAACTATGAGTGACTTGGGGATCCCCCCGGAGGAGCGAAGGGGGCCCGATTCCCAGGTGCACCCCGGCGTGGAGGGGTGTCTGATATTCTGGGTATACATCCGGCTGAAACAAAGACCTCTGAATTGGGATGAAAATTAGGTTCCACACCCAACACTATCTTTTGCAAGTAATAGGATTATTGTTGCACAAGACAACTGTTGTTAGTTATTTCAACATTATTTCATACATCACTGTAGGCTAGGTAATGCATTTCCTTATGAATATGATATATGTTAGTTCTTAGGGTTGTCAATATGATCTTCTCTTCCATTCCTCGCATTAAATATTGTATCATTTCAATCTGAATTCACAAATATTTTTTACGAATGCCATGTGCACTTTGAGTGCCTTTCTTTATTGGTTCAAGGAAATTTCTCACCCTTAAATAAAAAACAACATCTAGGTTTGAATGGTTTTTCATTCACTAAAGTAGAGCATATCCAATAAGAATAATACACCTTAATTACTACTAAAAATTAAATGAAAATTCTCAACTATGGAATGACGGGGTAGCAAACAGCAGGAGGCATAGGACGGGCGGCCCAGGTAGATACTAGAATACCATTGGACATGAATGTTGGTTTAGGAGCCTTTGTTCTTGCCTTGATTTAATGATTATTTACATGTGAATTCCTTCATTGATAAAATGCAAATATATTTTCCACTTAATATCGGGGGAAAAGAGGATGTAGGGTGTTCACTTTTCTGTGTGTCTTGCTTGTATGTTGATTTCCTGGAATGGACAATTTTCCTTGGGTGTTGTCCTTGTGGACATTTCTGGCCACGGAGTTCATTCATATTTGGTCGAAGTGATAGGTCGGTGTTGAAATGACATTTAATCCTTAAATTGTACGGTTAGGGCATTGAAAAGTTTGGGGAAAAAATCCAACCACTTGGTGTTTTGGTTGTACAATTTCTGTTCTCCATCTATGGTCAACGAATGTTTGGTCAACGAATGCATTGTTAATCTCAATATTTCCTAGCAACTTTCAAATATATTACAAATTAATCGATTCACATTTGACTTCAACCTTTTGGGATCGAGTCTACTCCACTTTTTAAATAACAAAGGTATTGAATATGTTCCATTGAAAGGTTGTAGAATATACCTAGATGAATATCCGCAATGATTTCACATTGAAAGAAATAGCTAAAATGTCGAGAATCTCGGAAGAAAAGAAAAATGATAAAGAACCCAATGAATGACCTTTACCCTTAAAGAGTTCACACGTTAAAAAGGACTCAAGGAAACAACATTCCTTGCATCCCCACGCCACATCAAGGGAAACTTGTCATCATCCCTACACCTTTACATCCAAGGAAACTTGTCATCCATCCCCACACTTGTGCATCCAAGGAAACTTGTAAGCTTGCATGGACCTGTACATTATGACCTCTTACAAGCTAGCAAGGCACACAAATCAACACAATGCTACTTGAACAATCTTACAGTTGTATTATGATGTAAATTACTTCACATCGACACTACATATTTGACCATCCTCCACATTATGACCTCTTACAAGCCAGCAAGGCACACAAATCAACACAACGCTACTTGAACAATCTTACAACTATATTATGATGTGAATTACTTGACATCAAGACTGCATGTTTCACAATCCTGCACATTATGACCTTTTACAAGCCATCAAAGCACACAAATCAACACAACGACACTTGAACAATCTTACAATTGTTATATGATCTGAATAACTTGACATCAAGACTACATATTTGACTATCTACCAATATTTTAAAGAACATATCTCTACAAACATGGAAAGAAGCTATTAGTAGTCAAAAAACATTGTTTTCTATCCAAAATGCATATCAAAAGACTAAACTACATATATGGCTAAATTCAATTAACAAAGTGAATAACTTTCACGTGGTTTATAGGAGATTTGTTCTACTGCTGCCAATTTTTTTTCAAGAAAAAAATGTGCTTTCATAACAACATACTATTTTGGGCAATGTCTCATTTTCAGGTTGATTTGGTTGAAAATCAACAACTCACCATTTTTGTTCATGTTTTCTGCAACGTCTGCCCCACATATATTCTACATTCCTTTACACATGAGCTCTTTACAGTTTTTCCACCACTCACTTGAAATACATTTCATGGAATGATAAACTATAAATAACAAGAAACAAAGTGATCCCATCCATTCATTTGCATTTGTGAGCTTTCTATTTAGCATGTTTATTCAATGTGTTAGTATGGCAGTTTGGTTTTTTTAATTTTAATTCATTTTCCATGGTTTGAATTTGAACAGGTTCAAAATCTCTTATGCCTTCATTCTCCACTGAATGTACATTGTCTGAGCATTGCAGATTTTAATCACATTCTAAAGACCCATCTACACAACAAAGTTGAATTTGGCATACTTAAGCTGTCAAGCGGTACAACAAACTGATTCTGATTTACCGTTCTTACTCTTTAAACTCCCAAGAGCAAAAATGTCGCACTAAAAACAGCTAATGGAATGTCTCTGTAATATGAGTCCTCAGCACATGATTATGGCTTTTGCATAACATTTATTCACACTAATTGATTTGTTATTTGGAGATTTCTCTTCTTCTTTTTTATCATTCTGGGAATTAAAATGCTTCATTCTTTTTCACAAAAACAACAACATTTAATGGTTGTATGGTTATGTGCTAGTTTCCCCATAAGCACACGTTTGTGTATGTACATCTCTAAATTTCCTTGTCATGTTGCTTCCTACATAAAGGTCTTGTGGACTATGATGGAGTGTTGCGATTGAAATTGCTCTAGATATAAGCGTACATCATTTTTGCAAGCACAACTCATTAATTCAAATCCAAATCTACTATTGTCTTCAATGTGTCAATGTGATACAACCTTTCATGCTTATGGCATGCCACTTTTATGGTACCTCAAGGCACATATGCATTCTTGGTCAACTAAGCATATATTGCTTCCACTAAAATTCCCAAAATTCTTTTCCATGTTGCACCTTTTCAAACTAGAACAAACAAAACCACTATCCTCAAACCGTAAAACACTATCTGAGTGTCTTTTCATCTTATGGTGCAAACGCTAGATTAATTTATGTGTGGTTGAAGTTTCAAATTCAAAGTTGATAATCAAGAGTTTGAAATACATATTTGAAATTTTAGTGAACATTGTTTTCTTAACTATACATATATTATAAATTAACTAATTTATATTGGTTTAGTTTTTATTAAGTTTTAATTTAAATTTTATAAATAAATAAATAAAAATTTACGATAAAGAAAATAAAAAGTAACAGAAAACACGTGGAAACCGATGGACGTGTGATAGATTCCAGGAAATTGCCAATTCTCCACTACAATTGCAAGGCTTGGAATTTTCAAATGTATTTGCAGGTAAGAAGAATTTTCTAGGAATAATAGCGGATTAATTTAGTTTTATAATATTCAATTTTTTTTAATGAAATATATGTCTGTTTAATTAGAGAATATTACTCGTCAATTTTTTTCTTTTGGAAAAATAGATTAAATACTAATCGTTTTCTTTTTATCATTTACTTTCAAAATGCTAAAAAAGAATGGTGATGTGGAACGACTCCTATCCAATGCCTTCACCCTTGCAACTTCGGTGAAATGAGTGATGTGGTTAGGGGACAAATCCATGTGGAATACGGGGATTGCAAATTCCACGTGAAAAGATAAGAATTTGGGGGTCTAAAATGTCCAATCAGAAATATCGCAGACTTTAATCGTCGCACTCGCTCGTACCCGACACTGGTAATGCAATATACAACGCGTGGGATAGTTGTCGGCACTTCTTCTTTTCATTTTTTTAAAAGAAAAAATAACAACAGTTTTTTTCAACAAATTTTTAAATTTCAAAATAATTATTAAATAATATTATTAAAACTTTATGTCATTAATTAAAAAATAATATAAATAAATAATATTATTAAAAATTTACATTATTAATTAAAATTAGTAAATAAATATTTTAAATTTTGTATAATGTTATCAATACATTTAAGATAGTATTTTTATTATTAAGAAGTTTATTTGGTGAGTTACTGAAAAGGTAAAGTAAATGTAAGTTTAAATCTTTAGTGATATAGTCAATTGGCTTCACCAAAGAGATTAAAGTGGTAATGGTCAAAATCAACTACCATAAAAATACAAAATCTAATTATATATATATATATATATATATATATATATATATATATGTTGGACACCTAATCTTCCTAGGGAACACTCAAAGAGGAGTCCAAGAGACCACTTGGAATGTGAAACCAAGGGTCACTCCAATGTATTATATATATGCATCATTAATCCAGGTGGATATCGATGGCCACGCACCTATTCCATTTGGACCCGCACCATCAATTCTTGTAGATTTTCACATTCAGCACAACTTACTATTTTTAGCAGTTTTTCGGCTCCTGAACTTCCGGAGCTGTTTTGAGGCACTAAACGACGTTTTTTGGGAAAACCGGGAGCAACATGGGTCTTTCGACTAATTTTGATCACATTAAAATTTGTACTTCTCGGATAGATCTTTCTAACGAGGTATGATACGCATAAAACAGGGATTGTATGCCAAAGTTACGTCCCCGGGAAGTTGAAACGCCAATTTACCCAAACAGGGCCCATAGATTTGGCGCTTCATCTCATAGGGTTAGCTTTTTGGATGTTTAGAGTTCTCCATTGTTTATCAATAATAAATATGCCCTTGAACCTCATCGTAACATAGTTCAGAGGTCTGTAGCAGCCAGATCTCTTCTCAGAGATACGCTATCAGCACTCTAACTATTTTTATTTCCATTATGTCTGTAAGAAGATTTCAGTCATTCGATTTAAATAAAATGAACTATTGTTTCCGCTGTATCTCTATGTTTATGTCTATTTCTGTATTTTATTACATTCCTTCATAAATATGGATCAATCATTGTAAAATAATATTGCATCCACACTTATCTTTCCTTCACCTGTCTTCGTCATTGGTGTATTTAACATGGTATCAGTGCTAGGCCATCTACTACGTCTCACGTGAGTAGCTTGATTGTGTGGCCTTCATGTCTATTTTGTTGTCAGACCTGCCTAGCCTCAAATCTATCATTCCTTAGCTCTATTTGTGTTGGAATGAGATCCCCTAACCGCATTTTTGGTCCAGTTTTGTAATATTTTTGTAATACTTGGTCTTGCACAACGACTTTGGGGCGGGTCAAAGCCCTGATGTATTGTAATGGGTAAAACTAAAAGGGTTCTGTGTTGGGCTTCTCTTCCCCTGATGTAAAGTCACTCTCTCTCTCTCTCTCTCTCTCTCTCTCTCTCTCTCTTAGGGTGAGGAAGCCTGGTTATGCCTCCTACTACTTCATGGCGAGACCTTGACCTGTATAAGGATGAGCCATTACTTAGAAAGGGCAATGATTGATCTGAAAGGAGTGTATTAGTTCTGTTGTGCTAAGTGTCCTTTCAGTAATATAAACATGTACAATTTGTCTCCATTCGTTTGCTTAAGGAATGAGTGTTTTAACCATGAAACATAGATGAATTAGTGAACTTGAAGCATGAAAATAAGCCTTAAAAACATTGAACAGTAGTGTATAATAGAGAAAAACAATCACACATAAGTTTTACACAGTAGGCATGATGAAGCAGTTCACCCCTCCTGGGCTACATCTACTGGTCCAGCTCCCAATGGCATGTCCCTCTTTGTCAGTATGCTCAAAATTATAAATTACATGTGTTTAAAGGCCTCTAATGGTTGTTTTATCTGCACCAATGGCTTCAGAATGCTCAAATTAGTCTAAATAGACTCTTGTTTCACCAAAATTGGTCAAAAATTGACCTCCCGATGCATTTTTTCCAATGAAAGCTAGAAAAGCTCCACTAAAAGTGGAGACAGGAACTTAACTGGAGTTAAATTGATGAAATGCCCTAAAATTAGGGGTGTGCTCTAACTCTAGCTAGCAGAAAACCATTTGAATTAAAGTGAAATGGTTAGGCAGAGTGGTCACAAGCCGACACTCCGCCTTTAACTACGCGGTTTTATAGTTTGAATTAACTTCGTAATGGTGGATCAGAACCTATAATTGGCACGGCTCCAACAACCATCGCATTTCATGTCTTTAAACTGCTCATGTGACAGATTTAACATTCTCCATTAGATTATCTGTTTGGATAAACTCTACATTGGTGGCATGGAACCCAAACTTCACGTTTCACAAACCATGGCATTTGTTGCCAATACTCCACCCATATGATTGCGATAACCTTTCATCGGGGTTTACGTTTATTACAACTGTTGATTGAAACTTTAGATGTTACCATGGCATGTGACCACACCCAAATAAATCGTCAAAGTAACATTTTTGTAACCGTCGTTTTAAAGTTTGGGTGTTACAGTTTATATACATGTGATCATTGCTTCGGGGCTGCCAGTGGGTTGGGATCATTGGCTGTCCCCTCCTCCAAATGAAAAACATTAACACCATAAATCAAACTGGGAGACATAAGGGTTAAGAACTAAACGGTAGGCGGACTAGTGAAGACGTGTGCACGTGAGCTTGGAGGTTGAGTGGTCGATTCCCGTGCAGACCCAAAAATTTACTGAACTCTCTTGAGGACACGTGGCGGCATCTGGGCTTGCCACGTGTCTCTCATCTGACGGCATGTTTCAAAACACATCAACAGTCAATATCACACCTCTATACCACCAAAAATCAACGGCCCACATCATACCATGTGGCACGATCTGGTTGGTTGGAGAAAAATGGAATATTCCCCATAATATACACACTTTAATTGTACCTGCATGCTGACTGGGCATCCCAGTTATAATTTTTTTGTTGTTTGGGAAAACAGCCAGAACGCGGTATCTTCCTCATACGACATCGGTTTTTCGAACCGTTCACAGCGCCGGAATCGCAATGACGAGACCTTTTCATCGCTCAGGTTCAGTCCTATTTCGAGCACTTGCATTTTTTAGCATAACACATGATCTCCTGATCACACCTCCCCACTAGGAAGCTTTTGGACCCCAAAATTTCTCTGGATTACTGAACATGAAGATAAGGAGACTGTGTCCCCACTCTTCCTATCTTTATCCACTGAAATTTCCCTAATTTCATTAATTGGAGATTTTCATGAAAAGACAAATTTTTACTTGATTCCATCGACCAACCATTGTTGTCTTTGACATTGTCATGTTGCACATTTTTCTGAACTTGCAAAACATCAACCTAACTTTGTATTAATAAGCTTTTTTCTACATTGGTCTATAATCAAAGGAAACTTGGAATTTTTCTCACCTTGCATTCTGTCCTTATGGTGATTTTTTTGTTGAATTTTCCTTGAACTTGTGTCGATTCTTGACCAATTTTCTTCGCCATTGTACCATGTCTTTCGGAAACTATCAATGAACATTTATGAATCTTGTGCCTTCTTTTCCAAGTTTCTTTGTCCCCTCTTTGACCTTTGCAACTTCTTGCACTGACACCTTGTTTTCAACACCGTTCAACACCAATGTCGACTGTTGCAACTACTTGTCATATTCTTTCAAAGACAACCTACTTTCAAACTGAAACAACTCATTACATACATCAACATTTGTTTGAAAAGGATGATGTAACACATCTCTTTGTTTAATCATCATTAATATCCATTTTTGGCTTGCTGTAATGTCCCTTTTTCAGAAATATCACAAGTTTATTCTAGAGATAGACTGTGGGGGCATTTGTTGGATATGTCACCTCTAAAGACAGGGTGAGATCCAGAGGCTACCTGGCCCTTCAAAGACTCTGTCTATAGCTATGTGAAATTTCCTATTAGGAAAAGCTACTCTATTGAGAATGTCTCAAGATAGAGCTATAGCAATAAGAAAATACATCTAATGGAAAATAGCAGTGAATCCATGAACACATAAAATGCTGGAGAACTCAATGGCCATCATATTAGATCTTAGCAGCCATAAAATATACATCATCTTGAGGAATTGATCACTCAATAAAGGCACAATAAGCCTCAAGAAACCTGTACATGTAAACATGAGATACATAGCTGCATAAATAAGGCTCTAGACCGTGACTGCACAGTTATAGGAGGAACTGCTGCATAAATGATAGAAATATAAATGATATAGCAATATGGGCTCAAATAAAGTAAGGGAGCAAGCTCTCAACCCCTAAAAATACATAACAACAATCCTCTAAAAGGATTGGCTGAAATCTATACAAAAATGGCATTTTGTAGAAATGTCGGAGTTGCTGGGCAGCAGCAACTCAAGAGCTAGAAATGGATGGAGAAGGCTGAAATAGCTGCTATAGATTAAGAGCCATTATCCAATGAAAATCTGAAGTGAAAGGCTGGTCCTTTCACCCAAGACTTCTCCTCCAAAATTTGCTAATCCCTCACAGCAAATATCCACCCATGAAAACATTGTCTAAGAGAGGGATTGCGTTGTCTCTGATGGAAAGTGGTTGGCCTAATGCCAAATATGGTGGGATATGCTCAAGAACCACCTTTTCTAATCTCCCAATGAATAGAACATCTCTCCACTGAAAAACAAGCTCCGGATAGTGTATGGAAACCTCCCCGGCAACACCCAGCAACACTACACAATCTCTGTTGCAGAAACTGAGCTGATGTAGTTGACTGAAGCTATGGCCTAAATGCCTAAATATGGGGAATGGAGTTCATTCCTTCATGAGCTAATCAAGAAGGAGAGGAATTCCTAAACAGGACTCCCTCGTACCTGAAGGCACTACAACTCTGCTGAACAGCAAGAGGCAGCAACAAGTCTTCAAGACTCAAATGTAAAATGGTCAAAGATAGTCTCAATGGTTGCCTTGCTCCTCTTTTAAAAAAGTGAGCCTCTCTCCATGGACCCTACTTCGAATTAGGTTTTCCTCTCATCTATAAACTTCCTCCCTACGTTGTCCACTTGTGCTTTCCAACTCATGCCAATGCAATTTGACTTGGTCAACCTTGGCCAAGCATGTATGCAAAAACCTCATTTCACACATGGAGGTGTGAAATCCAGCTCCAAATAAGATCCTCTTTCATACTTAGAGGATTTTTATTCTCTAATGATGCAAAGAATGGGTCCCCTACCCATTTTATTAATCTTTTTAACAAAAATTAATGTTCCATAAAATTTGGAACATTACACAGTATCGACTAGCCTCTTCATCTGCCCTACATTAACTAAAGAAGTGTCTAGTTTCTTGCGATGAGCTCTCACAATATACTCCTTGCCATATTTGAATAAATGGTATTTTTTCTCATGGAAATGAAAGATTTATTTTCTGTCATACAAGTAAGGACTGCCCAACACCATACATGTTATATCAAGCGGAACAACATCTAATTCCACTGTGTCAATGAAATGTGCAGTTATTGCAAAGCGCAACATGCACTTCTTTGAAACCTGTAAATTTTCATCCTTACAAATCCAACCAAGTGGATATGGTTTCGGATGTGGAATGGTCTCAAGATTAAGTTTCTTGACCAAGTCTTAAGAGATTAAATTTTCTTGTGACCCACTTTCAAACAATGTGTCAACCTTGGTATATTTGGAAATGACCCTCACATGAAACAATTCAATTCTCTTTTCTTCATTTGGAGATTGTATGTGACAGTTAGATATACTAGAACTGGATTTAGTTTCAACCTCTTTCCCCTTCATGTTCTTTAGTCCCATAGCTATGATTTTTGTTTCATCTCCTAAATCTGACCCTAGGTCTTGTGCAGCTATTGCAACAGTATGTCCTTTCTCCTTGGCTTTCTCTTTGGCTTTAAAACTTTCTGGTTTCAACTTTGGATGAATTTTCCAATAGTGGTCCTCATCATGGCTAGTTTTAGAACAGTGTTTGCAGAAGAATTTTCCCTTCTCTTTTCTGACATTTTCATTTCTCTTTTTCTTCCATTTTTCTTTAAACTCATTTTCCTCATTCTCATCTAAGTTTTGTTTTCCCCTTGCCTCTAAATGTGTGGCTTGTACACAAACTTCATCTAGGCTTGTAGGGTTAGACATGAGGATAATATGTCTTAGGTAGGTATGTAAGACTCCTATATACTTGAGAAAAGTGTCTTGGCTATGCAAATATACTCCTAATAAAAGAGCTCTTCTCATAAATTCTTGAGTATACACTTGTACATTTTGTCCTTTCAATTGTTTAAAAATTTGCCAGTCCATTATGGCTTTCTGCATGTGAGCTAATGGATAAAATTGTTGTTTTATTGCAGAAATGAAATTAGTCCATGATAGGATAATCTTACCATGCTTCTTGATCTCCTCCTTTGTCTTGGCTTCCCACCAAACAAGTGATGCACCTTCCATTCTCAATGAAGCTAGTTGGATTTTGGTATCATCATCATGAAAATTTTGAATTCTCAAATAGACCTCCAATTGCCTAATCCAATTATCTAGATTTTCTGCATTAACTTCACCATTAAACATTGGCAATTCAAACTTAACATCAAGTTTTACAAAAGGACTTTTACCCATGTTCTTTGACTTATATGGCTAATGTACTTAAGATAAAGTAGAGAATGATGAGGATGAAGATGAGGGTGATGATGGTGACTTTCCACTATCTCCATTTCCTCCATTGCCCTTCTTTGATTTATCTTCATCATTGTGGCCTCCTGATGATCCTTGTCCTTCCTTGTGAAGTTTGGAACTTTCTTCTTCTAGCTTCTCATTCTTTTCTTGATAAAGGACTCTCAACATTTCAGTTAATTCAAGAAATTATTTTCTGTACACTCTTTCTTCCTCTTTGGATCCATCTCTTCATGGATTTCTCCTTCTCATGGAGGCATTCTTGATGCTGCTTCTGCTTATTTTGAATGTGATTTAGGTGGTGGAGAATGTGGCAATACTACCCTCCTTTGTTGTGGCTCACTTTGAGAACCTATTGGTTCCACCAATTTTCCTTCTCCTCTCTTAAGCTTGAGCCTAGTAAGCATGAAAACCCTTGCAAACAGTTAACAAATCTTTGCACATAAGAACACCAAAGATTAAACGCTAGTTCTGGTACCAACTTGATCTGAAAGGAGTATATTAGTTTTGATATGCTAAGTGTCATTTCAGTAATATAAACATGCACAATTTGTCTCCATAAGTTTGCTTAAGGAATGAGTGTTTTAATCATGAAACATAGACGAATTAGTGAGCTTTAAGCATGAAAATAAGCCTTAAAAACATTGAAAAGTAGTGTATAACAGAGAAAAACAATCACACATAAGTTTTACATAGTAGGTATGATGAAGCAGTTCACCCCTCTTGGGCTACATCTGCTGGTCCAGCTCCCAATGGCATGTCCCTCTTTGTCATTATGCTCAAAATTGTAAATTGCATATTATTATAGGCCTCTAATGGTTGTTTTCTCTGCACCAATGGCTCCAGAATGCTCAAATTATTCTAGGTAGACTCTTGTTTCACCAAAATTGGTTGAAAATTGACCTCCCAATGCATTTTTTCCAATGGCTAGAAAGCTCCATTAAAAGTGAGCAGAGCACTTAAGCGGGAGTTAAATTGATGAAATGCCCTAAAATTAGGGGCGCATTCTAACTCCGGCCAGTCGAAAACCATTTGAATTAAATTGAAATGGTTAGGTGGAGGCCCAGCCGTGGCACGATCTGGTTGGTTGGAGAAAAATGGAATATTCCCAAGAATATACCTGTTGACTATACCTACATGCTGACTGGGCATCCAGTCACAAAATTTTGATGTTTGAGAAAACGAACAGAACGTGATATCTTCCTTATACGACATCGGTTTTTCGAACCGTTCATGGTGCCGAAATCACAACGACGAGACCTTTCCGGTCGTTTAGGTTCGGTCCTGTTTTGAGCACTTTTATTTTTGAGCATAACACTTGATCTCCTAATCAACAGTATAGGGTTTTGTTTGAAAACCTTAAAACCGAACCTGGGTCAAGACCTCTAAAGCCAACAAATGGTTCCATTGCTGGGAGCGGGAGCATTTTTAGAGAAAGAATGGGTAATTCCACGGGGTCATTGGCAGCCATTAAAGCCTAATTTAGAAGATTGGTTCGAAAAACAGATTCAGAAATTTTCCCTAAAAGAGAATAGAAGTAAGAAACTATCTGCTGAAGAGTGGAAAAACAAGTATATTTTTATGGAATCACATGAAATCTTCTTTGCATCCTTCGCACACGAATTGCAGGAGTGGTTGGTACAATTGGCGGAGTTCCATACGTGCTGGAAAGATGATTAGGTCACACAATGGACCTCCGAATTGATCCAACAATTGGAAAGGACTGATAGCAAGATTACCAAAACTGTAGACCACTGGGTTGACAATATATTTGGAGGATTCGTGACAGAATTTGTCGTTGATCAATTTGTGTCATATTTTGAAGCAGAGCGAAGGTTCTTCAAGGGATTTAGAGGTAAGTTCCTAAAAACCCTGCCGCTGTTGATTAAGATGCTATTGAGTGAAAAGGGTGGCTTGTGTGGCCACACCGAGTGAATGACCTCTGACCAAAGTGGGAACACAACACGAAGCAATAAATACTACCAAGTTAATCAAGAAGGAGACAGATCAGTATATAGTCCCTTAGTGTAATCACCTGAATTTAACCAAGGAGGGGCTACACAATTTGGAACCAGCCCCCCAGCCACACCTGCATCGAACCCACATAAGGGTAAAAATTCCCCTAACCCACCTCCACCACCTGAGGAAAACATGGCAACGCACATGAAAATACCTACTTTTAAGGGTGTAGGGGACGAGGATATGGATCGATTGTGGTTCATAGCAGAGTCTATGTGGACTTCGCAGAACGTTAACAATGATGTTATCAAATGAGCACAGCTATCCATAGCCTTCGAAGGAAGGGCCCTGGATTTGTTTATGGGATACATTGGTCAACATGCGAATGCACCAATACAAGATATTAAGGATGCCCTAAAGCAAAAATTATGGAAGCCTAAGTCATACTCTCAATGTGTAGTCGAATTAAAGGACATTAAGCAGGGACCTATAGAGTTCGTCTGGGAAGCTGACCAACGATTAAATAAGGTTATCAACGATGGGGGATTTTTCTAGGAGGACAAGCAACACAAGGAATGGTTTATTGCTATGTTATTACCACACCTGCGTGGGCCCATGGGACAACAGAAGATCGACTCCCAGGAAGAAGCTCTGGAGATTTCCACGAAATTAGAAGCTGCACCAAGAGATGATATGCAATTCACAGCCCTACAGATCCAGAACCAGCTAGAGGAAATGCCCCTAGACATTCAAAGCTTATGAAAGGATCGGGGTAAGGAACCTAGCCCGAATATCTGGTGCATACAGTGTAGAGTATCAAATCATACTAAGGATCAATGTCCTTTGTTATCGGATTATATGCAGGCTGGGGGGGCGAGCCCTCTATGCCCTAGGGAGATGGTTGGCCCTAGCAGTTCCATGTTGTGGTGTGTTGACTATTGAGTAGTAGGAAGACATGATACATATCACTGCCCATGATTAGGTGCTTACGTCCCAGAACTAAAACAACAGTGGTGCAGATTATGCTCTTCTTTGGGTCATGACGAACAAAACTGTCGAACACTCGACCTTGTGGTAGATAGGGGAAACCTATACAGGGTGTAGGTGGACCCCCCATCACCACTATCTCCTTTTGGGCGGGGTGGATATCCCGCAAGAGGAAGATGAGGAGGGAGAGTGGGGAGTGTAGGTCGAGGACGAGGATAGCTGATCTGTTACAATTGTGGAGACGTGGGACATTTTGCACGAGATTTCCCAATCCCTATGCGCCAGTCCTGTCATTATTGCAAGAAGTTCGACCATGTCATTGAAGACTACCTGGTACTGATAGAAAAAATGCAGGAGAAGCAACACACACCCACACAAAATGTACAAATGGTTACAGCAAAACCACGGGACGATGGACCATGTATCAATGTAATCACACACACTGGAATTGCCACCAGGGGAGCTGAGGAAAAGGCTACGACTGAAACATTGATCCGAAAAGCTGGGGAAAAACAAAACGCTTAGATCTGAAAAAGGAGAGAGAAACCTTCATAGAAGCTTGGAGGGAGATGGCCAAAGGTGAAGCACCTACTTCAAAAGGTATGGCAGATCCAAAAGCAGACAAAGCAATTAAACCATTCCTTCAGGCATGTATGAAGCTGCTATGCAACCAAAAGGCCGTAGAGAATCTCCAAACATTAATAGATAGTTATGTAGAAAAAGTTTCTTTACAGCCAGAAGTTAAAACTATGAACAAGACATACAAGAACAAAAAAAGGACTGGACAGGGAATGCGCATGAATGCGCAGATTAGAGACTACGAAATGGATCAAGTCATCCTTGATTTAGGATCAAATGCAAATGTCCTACCCAAGAAAACCTGGAAAAGAATGGGAGAACCTAAGCTGGAATGGTAAAATATTCAACAACGAATGGATAATTAGTAGAATATTATCCCACTGGGACAACTGACAAAGGTTGTAGTCGATATTGCAGGTGTTAAGGCTTATGCTGATTTTGAGGTAATTCAGATAGTGGATGAAGCAGACCCTTACCCTGTGCTCTTAGGCCTGGATTGGGCTATTGACAAGGGAGGTATTGTTAATTTAAAAAGAAGGAGCATGACCTTTGAAAGTGAAGGCACAAGGGTGATGGTTTTGTTAGATCCAGCAGAAGGGGAGTGGTACACAGAACCAATACGAGAGGAAGAGGATGTTGATCACATATACAAGCTGACCACTTGGGACAACGACTGGATCAACCCCACGGCTAATGGCATGTTATGTTGGGAAAAATACAGTGAAGGCTTATCTGACTCGGACGGAGAGATAGAAAATTAGCAAAACTGGTTGCATGATGTATCTTCGTCGTGGTGTCTCAAGATCACAAAAATATTCCGATGCATCTCTTCAGAGGTAAGAGAATTGCCCCACTTTGATGGCTCTGGTAATGTTAAATATTTTCTTAAGGAAATTAGATCGAACATTCCTGAAGAACGAATATTTTGGGTCCTTGACTTGGCCATGCGCACAACCCCCACGTGCTGGTGGGAAACCCATAAGGGAGATTTTCAGGACTGGGGGGAATGTAGAAAGATGATGATCTTACGATTTGACCCTCCAGTCAAACTGCCAATGGAACTTTTCTCGGAACGAGGGGATCTGCGCAAGAACTTAGCTCTCTGGATGGAAGTATGGAAGGGAAACACATGGAATGAATGGGTCCATATGTTTATTCACGCATTAGGGCCAATCCCTACCACTTGGTATGTGGATGCATAACTCCACCAATGTACCTATCATTGGGATACAATGGTCGAGGATTTCGTAATGAAATTTGGATTAACAAGAGGAACTGAGAAGCTGGATGAATCCCTACAAGATATATATGATTTGGTCTTCAATGAGTCCCTTCCTAAGCAAGAGTGTACTATGCCAACATGGGATACGCAGATACAAGATATTGTGAATTGAAGAAATTTGTCAATAGAAGACTGTGATGAGGATCCTTAGAATATCACTATCCCAGAGTCAGAAGGGAAACGTGGTGTGGCAAGCCCTTCGCTACAGGCGGTTGATGTTACCAAACCATTGAAACTAAAGGAAGTTAACATTGGCATGGAAAAGCAGCCCAATATAGCTAAGATTGGGGATTACTGGGATGATGACACAGTGGGAAATATCGCATAATTGCTGACCGAATATCAGGACCTATTCCCCACAAATTTGTCCGAGCTCAAAGGGATCATAGGGGATATGGGCATTATGAGGATTACCTTGAAACCAGACACACGGCTTTTCAAACAACGGCCCTATAGCCTGAACCCTAAATACAAACATAAAGTGAAGGAGGAAATTGAAAAGATGATGTTAGGGTCCCGTGATTTGGCCGATTGGCTAGGCCAATGACGGATGTAACATCAAACCAAGCTTTGGAGCCCAGCAACAACCTAGCCTTCCCGGACTCGCAGAGGGCTCTCTCTATAAGTGCAAAGATGTCGGTGTCAAAAGATGTCGGTGTTTACTTGCGATGTTCTGATATTAGGCTAGTTATGAAGTGTGTTTTTGGTTTTTTTTAGTTTTAAGTTTTTAAGGGATGAAACTGATCAAATACATAAACTGGATAACAAGATGTAGATAAATTGGGCTATGGGGTCAAAACAGGTCAAGGAAGCTATGAAGTGATGATGTCAAGCCGCTGTAGGGCCGATTTGATTCACAGTAGAAGGGATCTCTGGGCAAAATGGATTAAATGGACAATAAGTTGGTGAAAGACAAGGGATTTCAAATGCAAACTAGATAATAGCAGACATAAACATGTAATAGCAAGCCATTGATCATGCTAGCAATAACTATAAGCTAATCAATACATAGAAATCGAACATTCCAGCCATACATAGAGGTATAAGACCCTCTAACTTCGGGAAAAGGCCATCTACTTTGGGAAAACACATGAGACAAACTAACAACTCATAAACTATGCCGGAACGCCTAAACATAGTCTCTAAGTCATTGGGCACTTGGACAAATAAGTTTTCATAGTTTTAGGCAAAGGGCTAGATCGGGACTAGGCCTCCTTGGTTCAACAAAATGATCAACAAATCACTCAAAGAGAAAGTTTTATGGACAGAACTATGGGCAGCTGATAGGTAGGTAGGGAAAACCATACATCCTACTCAACATACATGGAACTGATGAATAAAACTTAGCAACAATACCTTAGGTTACTAAAGAGCAGCTAAGAATTCTTTTAGCATAACTAAGGGAGAAGAAAACATCAAGCTATGAAGATTCAGGGATTTTGAGGTGCCTCCATGGGCATGTCTCAAAATCAATCTTTACTGATCTATAGCAGCAAGAAAAATGAAATATGAGTGAAAAATAGAAGACAAAACACATTAAGAAGCACTATACCATTCTACCATGTCAAGGAATCCATCAACAAGCCTTCAACATTCCTCAAAAGCATCCAAGAGGCAATCCAAACATCACAACTCAAGTGTATTCTTCAAAGCTCATATGACCAATGCATTAATTCTTCTCTCAAGTTCAGCCTCTGATTTACAATGAGAAGTATGGGATAAATAGGCTAGAAGGAGGAAAACCTCATGGAGCAACTAGCTATCCTATTGGCCAAGTCAAAATATCTAAATTTGCCCTTGTGGCTTTGCAAAGCCCAAGGCACAAAATATCTAATAAAATATCTAAAAAATTGCTAAAAACGGAAATCATATTGACTTTACATGATTTTCCCATGATAAAAATAGCCTAACGCACATTTGGGAAAAGCAGATTTTTGGAGTTCAAAAATTACAAAAATACTTCATATTTAGGCCTGAAAAAGGTCCCATGACTTGCTGAATGCGGATGGCAGCCTTCTCGATGTCTAAATGAGGCTCATGATGGCTCGTTGGAAAGCTCTCTGTGTCTTCTTTCCAACGCAAGTGGAATCACCTCAATCTGATCTCTGAAAGTCCCTCAAAACTGTACCTGTGTGCAAAAACCCAGAAAATAGCAGGCTGCTGATATGGCGGGCAGAATGTGCAAAATGAGGCTGTTTTTCGCCAATTTGGAGGGGCGAATGATCTTCAAATGCTCTGAAAATCGCTGGAGACCTGCTCATGGAATTATGGAACCCATTGGGATCATCCTCCTCCCTTGACAACTCATCAAACTGAAATGGCGCATTTATGAGTTTTTGGCGAAAAACCCCAAAAATGCCAAAAAACAAAAAGTTTCCGAAACAGGCCCAAAATTGGCATGCATGACCCTCAAGGGTCCATAGAAACATGCTCTGAAGCTGAAGCCAAAATATCAAGGGCTGATATGCTTTTTGCTTCCTTCCGTGCTAGGCGCCTCTCCTTCAACTTCTTCAATTTTTCTTGTGCTACCTTCAATTTTCGCCTGGCAAATTGATTTAGCTTCTGAAAGTGAAGAGTCCTTTTTCTCTGTAGCTCAAGATCCCTGTTTGCCTTCTCAAGCTTTGTTTCCAAATGTTGGTTAGCCCTCTCAAGCCATGCTTCCTTGTTTTCCTCAATTTCCTGTTCAAAGAGGGCAGTGAGAGGAAAGGCATCGAACTGAGCTTGTTCTTCTGCTCTCTGTTTCTCCAAGGCTTTTCTAAGCCCGATGGTCCTAGGCCTCTTTCGCCTAGGTTGGTCCTCTTCCTCTTCATCATCAAATTCGCCAATGAGCTCTTCAATTCTTACTTGCACCTTTTCTGCCTCCTTTTTGTACTTGATCGCCCTTGCTTCATGGATAGCTACATGAAACTTCATTTGTTTGTTTTCAATCTCCAAGAAATGATTGAAATTCCTTGCCCTTTGAAGATCTTCTTGTAACACCTCAATTTTCCCTTCTTTGTGAATGAGGAGTTTTTCAAGGATGCGGGCCTCATTATCACTGTCATCGCTTGGGATAGGGATGACAGTTGATTTACCTCCATGCTTGGCGCTTTCTCCAACTATGCTTTTGCCTTTGAAGGCCAATCTAGCGCTTTTTCTCCTTGGCAAGCTAGAAGTTGTCTTTTTGGGCAATTTCCTCTTCTTAGGAACAGTTTTGGTCACTGTCAAGGAGGCAGCTTCAGCTTGCTATCCTTCCTCAACATCCTGTCCAGCTTGTGGCTCAAAAGATGCTTCAATTGTTTGTTCAACGTGCTGCTCTTCAACCTCAAGTTGCTGTCCCTCTTCCTGAATTTGCTGCTGTTCATCAACCTCTAGCTGTTGTCCACTGATTTCCAACTGCTGCTATCCATCAAAATCTAGCTGCTGCTGCTCATCATCCTCCTGTTCTCCCTGTGGCTCACTACCCTCTCCTTCTCCCTGTTTACTTGGCTGCCCAGTGGTCATCTTGAGTTTTTAGGGGTAGGCCTACTAGATAAAGGCACTGGGCGATGGACAGGCTGAGTAGGAGACACATGAACAGGAGGGACAGTGGCGAAATCGGCATGGCTAATGAATGAATCCCATGAAACCCCTTTTTTTTCCAGCTGGTGTAAGAAGATGATTTTGATCAAGGAATGATGAAAGAGAGAAGGGATTTGCTGAGGTGGAGCTTTCTTTTGGACAGTAGCTGCCATTTTCTCTCTGCTCTTGGACAAAAAGTATGGGAGGTTTAATTGCCTGCTCCTGGTAAAATGCATCAACAAGCGAACATGATAGGCAAATATTTGGCTAAACCTCCCTTCACAAGTGAAATATCTCATTATGGCCTTCATTAGTGGAGCATAACTGTCAAGAAGATAGGAGAAAGGAAAAATAGCAGTGATGGTCTCCCTATGTTCCGGCTTGATGAAAGGTTTATAATCCTCCAAATCAAGATGCGCTTGTTTAAACCACTTTTCACCATGATATGGGATCTTGGTAGCTTTGGATACATACCTTGGAGAGATTTTGAAGTCAAGACCTGCTAACTGGAAGTGTTTGTCCTTGAATCTCAAAGCGCACAAATGTGTAAGTGGCGAGAAACTCTTGACTTCTTCTATCCTCTGACAGAAATCAAGACAGCCTACTTCGTGGAAATTGAAAAGCACTGATGGGTGAGCATTGATTTCTTCTATGGAGATAGGCTCATATCTCTTATGTTGTCCGCCTTTGTGATCTCGTTTTGGAGGCATTCTGACTTGAAACAGGCTTTGGAAGAGGCACACTGCCTTCAATGTATGAAAAATGCTCTGCTGGATTGAAACTGGCCACTACACTGCTTGGATAGTTATGGACCCTGTGATTTTGAATAAAATGCAACAATGTTTCTTGGAATAAGCTACCTCTGCACTTATTAACAACAGTCCTTCAAATCTGGATACACTTCAGCTATGCAAACTTCTCAATAGAAAACCATCAATAAAAATGAGACAATATGCTGTATGAATTTCCTGTATGTAGTATTAAGCAATCATTTTTCTTGGTGAATCTGCAAGGGATCAACCAACACTGGTATTTGTGTTTTCAAAACAAAACTTCAATCTAAAAAACCCTGCTCTTCATGTCATTCACCTTGAAAAATACCTCTGTTGGCAGATTCCTGTAGAGACCATACAGTGGAAAGAAAGGATACCCTTTGGTTATGTGAAAAATTAGCCCACAGTGTTTAAGGAAAACACCTTTCACTTGTGACTTTTGAGAAGTTAATCACCACCTTTATACCTCTGTTTTAATATCAAATGCAATCACCAAGCACTCTGCACTTTAGACAGTGGCCATTTTCACATGTGAAGTTTTGAGAAACCAACACCACTTTGGTACCTCTGCCTTTAATGTCAAAATCTAACCATCAATAATCTTTGCTCCTCAGTGTACTGTGTACTTCTGGCTTCAAATGTTAAACTTGATCATCAACAACCGTGCCTTCTAGAACATGGCCTTATTTCACCCTCAAAATTACTCTGTTCAACAATCTTCAGAATGATACAATGTAGTGTAATGAACAAGCAGACTTAGTTTAGGTGTAAAATAAGTGCACAGTGCTTTGTGAAGGACACCTTTTCTGCTTGTGAGTTTAAGAGATCCACCCAAATACCTGTACCTCTGTTTTCAGTATTAACTTCAAACACTAACAATTCTGTTCTTCAGAAAAAGGCCCTGTTTCACCCTCAGAATTCCTCTATCAACAAAGCTTCAGAGTGATACAATGTAGTGCAATGAAAAAAGGCAGACTTAAGTTAGATTGTAAAATCAGTGCACAGTGCTTTGTGAAGGACACCTTTGCTTGTGGGTTCAAAATATCTATCAATACATTTCTGCTGCTGTCTCTGATGTTAGAGTTCAACCATCGAAAACTTCTGCCCTCAGAAAAATGGCCCCTTCTACTCTCAGAATTTCTTTGTCAACAAAACTTCAGAATGATGTAATATAGTGCAAGGAGAAAACAGACCTAGTTTAGGTGGAAATCAATGCAGACGGTGGTTTAGACAATACACCCTTTGCTTGTGAGTTTGAGAGATACACGAACAAAATATCTGCACCTCTGTTTTTGACCACTTTGATATCAACTAACACCTTTATACCCCTGCCTCCGACTTCTCATCAACAAATTTTGCCTTTTTAATGTGCTATCACCTTGGTAAAATCTTTGTTAACAAATTCACAGTGGGAGAAAATGATGAATAAAAGGCAACCTGTGCTGTTGTGGGGGACTGTGAGGACAGTTTCTCCTTTTCGAAAATCGGTCAAAGCCATTTTAACCAAGCATAGCTTCAAACCACGGAACACAGGGTTTTTTAAACTTGAATTTTTGAGATTTTCGAGCTAGGAGGCAAAGTACCTTGTGAATTTTTAAGGCGAAATCCTTTGGAGGGAATTTGAAGTGCACCGGAACCCTTCAACACTGGCGCGGCAACCTCTGGAGAAAACCCGTCGCGCAGGAGAAAGGTTGTCGGGTGGAGTTGTCGTGCGGTCGGGCGGTCACCTACAGGCACGTTGTGCCCACTTACAGGCACGTCGCGCCGACGAAGGAAGCCTTTGCAAAAATCTGCCCAGGCACGTCGCGCCAAGTTCCAGGCACGTCGCGCCGCCTCTGAGTGCAAATTTTTGAAATTTCGCCCAACTTTCTTGCTTGTTTGATGCTGGATGCGAATGGACTCTTCTTCAGATTTTTGAAAATGAAAATTTACACCATAATTACCTTTTGCTACTATATCACCACAACTCTCCAACGGTCACTTACCCTTTCGTAATTAACATTAATTTTTTAACTCTGTTTGTTTTTTCAAACAGTGGGTTTGTGATTTGCATACATATATCGCCCTTTAACCCCGAGCTCTGACCTTTGATCAATTTAAGTCGACCAACACCACCACTTCTGCTACAGTGTTTCAATAACACAGGTGATTTGTCATCTTTGTTTTGACAACTCCTTCATTTTTTACCTACAGTGGGTTTTCAAATCTCTGTTTGCAGGAGTAGTATACAGTACTCTTTTTCCCTCAAAATAAAGGTGGTGCTTTCTTCCTTTTAAATTATCCAACAATGATCACAGGCTAAAAAACAACTTTGGAACACAGTGAAAAATAACTTTAAAGGGGAAAACTTCTTGGTGACAAAGTTTTTAGAAGGTCTTGTCTGCAGGTCCCTTTTCCATACAGTCCCGTGCTACATCTGCCCTCTGGAATGGTAACAAGTGGTTCGTTATAGGACATATAAACAGTGATAATTCATCACAACCAACTTCCTCTGCCTGTTTATAAGATTGAATACCACTCGCCTCCTCCATCTGAAAAGACAAGCTTGGGCAATATGAAAACATGACTCTTTTGATACATAGTCATTATTTTGCTCTGATCATTGTGTTACCTCTTTTTGCCCACAGAACCATTTCATAACTGAAATATGTTCACTGCTTCCCCTCTTGGTGATTGTTAGCAAGGAAGGGCTATTTCATAATGCCCCAAAACATTTGAAAGCTGTAATTTGGTATATGACATTGTCTTGTTGCTTGATCTTTCCTCAAGGAGACAGTTTTTCCCTTTGGTATCAGTGGCACACATATATTCAATATTGCCCCTTTCCTACTGTAGGTATAGTCAGACAGAGAGTTCTTTGAAACAGGAGTACCAAAATCTTTGCATCACCAGCACTAGCATTTATCTGTGAAATGACTTTTATTCCTTTTTGGTAACCTTCCACTGCTCTTTCTATACTGTATCTTTGTGCTGAATCTGTCCTTTGGAATGATGACCATTGTGTCTGTTTTAGGATATATAAACAGTGGCAACTCATCAAAACCAACTTCTTCTGCCTATTCATAAGATTGAACACCATTCATCATGTATTCTATAGCTCCACCTTGGTCACTGTTTTACTTTCTCAGTGATAATCCAAAGAAAATTAATCAGAATGTGTCAAAGAGTACTTTGACCAACCTTGGCGATTGTTGTGTTATTCAACATAAGATAGCCTGTGTTCTTTCAAAGTGTTTGATGATTGCTGCTTCCAGGTGATTCCCAAGCTTACCTTGGGACTGTAAGTGTGCTCTCTTGATGGCTTGCTTTCACACTCTACTTCACTGTTTACTCAAAGGACCTTCTTTAGATTTCTGGGCAGGTGATCATGGAATGTCTTTAACCCCTTTTTAAATCAATTGCTCCTTTGGCACTAATAGCATACAATATGTTCAATATTTTCTCCTCTCTACTAGATGGACTGTTGACAGATAGCTTTTTTGAAGAGGGAGATCAATACATTTATATCATAAACAGTAACACTTTCCTTTATTCAATTTCTTTGTGTCTTTTCCCTGCACTTTTTAGACTCACCAGTTTTCAACAACCTGCAATGATTTTGGCCATATGCTCATATATGGAGGAGGCTCTTCATCAGGTAAAGTATCAGAAGGCCCCTTTTACCACTATGTTAGACACAGCCTTTCTCTGAATGTGGTGGTAAGTAAACCATTTGAACAACATCAATCTAGGCATCACTATTTGCAAGCATCACTGTGTTTTTAGAAGGAAACCTAGCCACAGTGACACTGTTCCAAGGTTGCTAAGATATTTATCATTTGGCTTGTTCATCTCATGACCTGTTACTTTGACAAAAACTCTTTGTGACTATGAAGGTCAGTGCTTTCTTGAAAAACCAAGAACTTTCTCCTGCCTGTGTAATGGCATTGGTTATCATCTGTTCTATTTGATCTTGTGGATAGACAGGGTACTTATGCTTTGGAATTTTCACCAATGACATGCCTTTCTTCATTTCATCAATTCACATGATTTTGAAAGTTTGAGATGAGCTCCTTTATCAGACCAAACTCTACTTTCTTTTGAGCCAGCATATTTCAAGCTCCATTCCTGTTATGATCATCAATTACACTTATGAGACCTGAAGATATTGTTTCATTATTTCAGTAAAGGCAAACCTGAACTTTTGCAGCCTTCTGAGTCAACTCTAGCCTGCGCCCTCTGCTTATGTATGAAGGAGGCGCCCTAACCCTCTGCTTGTAAATGAAGGAGGTTCTGGGCCTTGACAATTTACCATTTTGCTGAGATAGTGGCGACCTTTTCTTACTGTGATTTTCATGCTGGAAAGAGCTGTAAGGTCCTGATGAGTGACTTTTGTTTTGCAGCTTCATCTCAGGCTCACAATACATTTAGAAGCAGTTGTTCCTCTAACTGTAAACTCAAATATTTACTCCATGAGATGAAATATATTTCCTGTCTTTGTAGAACCATAGAACACAGTGAAAAACCTACTAGTCGGCTTGAGATTGGATTTTATGCAATGCTGAGATTTAGGGGGTGTGAGTGGCGCGACTTAAGGCTGTTTGTCAATTTCATTTGCAAAGTAAGGGATCAGTCATGGTAGGTCTACTGCAGATGAAGGCTTTTTGGCTTTTTGATGATTGCCAAAGGTGAGATGTCCTAAAACGCCACTTCCTAACATAGGGGAGACTATCGAAACAGATGTGGAATTGCTTTTTAAAGCTGATGGGCAGACCAATAAGGCTGAGGTTAGATAGGATTGTGACAAGGAGGTTTTGGTTTTGCCAGGGGTGGACTGAAAAGGTAGAAAGGCGAAAAAAGTTTTGGGAGGGTTTTCTGGATGACATATTGACATAAGAAAATCAGTTTCTAGAAAACTCAGCTGAAGATATAGTCATCACTGACATGTAAAAAAATACTGATGGCTAACACATTGAACCGGTGGAACAATTAAGATTGGGTAAAGTCACTATGGTGGTCCAAGAAAATAAGATTAAAGGAGATAAGGATTTGTGTATACCTACCAATAAGCTAAATGATGCCTCGCGTACATCGATTCTTCTCTACACCATTATCCGAAGGAAATTTCCGACAATGTGAGGTCGTAAAGCTTTCTGTTTTCATCGGCAAGCCGTGGTACCAAAGATCCGCATAGCCCCTAAGGATCAGTAGCAAGACAACTTTTCGTAAATCGAGTGGGGATCATTCCACACACGGTCATGCCATTCGGACTAAAGAATGTCCCCTCGCCTTCTTTCACGTACTTGTGTGCGTATTCAAGGAATTCATCCATAAATTTCTGGAAGTTTACTTTGATGATTGGATAGTTTTCGTTAGTAAAGAACCATGTCAAACTCGCGCATGATTTTGGATGCCTACAAGAAACACCAAATTTCGCCGAATACAAAAAAATGCATATTCTCATGTCCCATTTGGGATTCTATTAAGGCACGGTGTCGCAAGGCTTGATAGTTGACCCAGCTAAGGTCGTCAATATCATCACTTTGGCGTCCCCACTACCGAGAAACAACAGGGCCCATCTCTAGGCCACATCGGGTACTACCGAAAGTTTATTTAGGGATACATTCGACCATCGCCCCGATGGAGAAATTTCTCGAAGAAGGATGTCTCATTTTTTTGGGATGATGAATGTCAAAAAGCTTTGAGCTATTAAAAGAAAATATGGTAGCCGTACCTATTCTTATATTCTCGACCGGGCAAAGGTCTTCATGTACATGTGGATGCATCAAGGATTACATTAGGAGTTGTCTTCAAGTAATGTACCGGGAGAAGGGTTACTGATCACCCTATGGCCTTTGCTAGTAGGAAGCTTTTCAAGCGAGAGCGTAACGATTCCACCATGGATGAAGTCGGCACG